>OY982578.1:12934658-13029949 GCA_963859945.1 Euplagia quadripunctaria
TAATTTTGTGATCAATTTTATGAAATAAAGATATTGAA
This sequence comes from Euplagia quadripunctaria, assembly GCA_963859945.1. NCBI lineage: Eukaryota > Metazoa > Arthropoda > Insecta > Lepidoptera > Erebidae > Euplagia > Euplagia quadripunctaria. The sequence goes on from OY982578.1 coordinate 12,934,697, forward strand.
TTTGAATTTGAATTTAATAAGTAAAAAAATAGTTTGCTAATGGCCTATTTACAATATGACATCTATGATATACCTAGATATCCTGTATGAAATAAGTACTTACAAATTTTAATTTATCTGCTATTCTTAACTTATTCTACTCTCAATGCTAAAACTATTAAGTCAGTTCAGCCATATCTTCATACATCCGCAAATCACGAATGCGCAAATATAATTGGTTTACATGATATATGGCACCTGCGCCAAATAATCAAATTCCTTGCCAAAGGACAGTTCCGTTAGCATCAAATTATAGTGTGTTGTCCTTCCTTTGGCACACTCGTCATCCTTATGCGAAAGGTCAAGTCGTGTAATGTAACACATTTTTCTTGACAATAACAAAACTAAAGCCGTATTTAGTCACAAGTTATTAGACTTTTTATAACTCTGCAGACAGTCCAAACTGATACTGACGGAGGTTTCACCACCTCTAACTTGCAGACTGCTCAGTCTGAACTGACTCGACATCAGAATAGTTGTAGGAACCACGTGCCACTTGGCCCAGAACTGTCACCTTTTCACAATCAATGCGACAGATAGCCCTCTACGCAAACGATGTCTCAACGCTGAAGAAACAGCCGCCCACGTTATCCTGGAGTGTGTGGAAGTGGCCACACAACGGACAAGTATCGAGGTGTGAGGTCGCTACTAGAAGCCTGTCAACTTCCGTGGAGGTTTCGGTTTCTTTTGGAAGGAGATAGGTTGGTCCGATTAGCTAGCCTATCTTAACGCATAATAGACGGTCTGTGAGTCTATATGCGGAAACAGAGGACTATAAGTACCAATACAGGCATGAGTATTTTACCGATATAAATTGCTCTTACATGAAATTCTTCTACTAAAATAATTAATTATACGCCTGTCTTTTATAATTTGTTTCATTTACAAGATCCATGTAAATGTTATTTTTATTTTGTAATGTATTCTAACTATAAATAATTTGTATTTTTGTGATACATGACATACAAAATGTCCTTTTAGCAGATGACAACCCTAGATTAAAATTGAACGTGAATATGGGTTTAATACATCTGGTCTAAATTTACTATAAGAGGCATGATGTTAATTTATTACGCTGCAATCATTACAAATGATATCTTTTATAGTCGTACAAAAGGATTAAATAGATACCTACTTCTTGTGGCGCTAATGTTTGCTCATAAGAATAAAATTACTACTTGCATTGCGTTGTAACTAGTTTTTTTGTGTAGCCGTGTTCGTTACATTACAATAAATACTGTGTGTTAGCAAATCAAGTTTAGTTATATTACAAGTTTGTATGTTCTAACTTTAAAAGGTAACCTCTAAAGTGTTCAATGATATTCACGGTTCAGTATTGATTTACAATACGCTTCGGTTTATTCTATAGTAATCTATAGGATGGTGTTGGTGCAACGTGATGTGTGGTACAATATGGTATGCATATAGAGGCCTATGGTACAGCATGGTGTTTGGTAAAATATCATTTATATAGCAAAAAATTCAAATTTCTGTCTCTAAATGACAATAAATGGAGACAAAGTATGCGTTGTGCACGTCAGGAACGAATGCAGAAATGTCCACAATACTTTAAGCAGGAGTGACTTCGCTATCTGTGTAGTCTATTTTATCTCTTGACGATACCGTTAGATTAAAAATAGGGTTTATATCTGCATGTAACTATCGTTAGGATTAAGGGATTTTTTACTCTTTATAATTTTATTATGTGGATCCTTGTACAATTTTTTCGTCAGTAAAATATGAAATTCACTCAAACACGTTACGGTGACAATATCTCATTCCATGCGTTCATTCATAACGTTGTTTGGTTTCGATACAACAAAGCGTGTCACCAGTCACATCGAAGATGCTATCATGTTGAAAAGGTTATATTACGAGAGTTATTTAATATTATAATCGTTTAGTTGGTGTAGTGTTGCAATTCAGGGGTTTTCTCCTAAATTGTAGGACTACATAAGTAGGTAATGCTGGGATTTCTTCAGGGGTAAAAATGTTTTAGGTTGTTTTTTGGATACGAAAATATTTTTAGGCCATAAAACCTTGTTGACATTTTTAGACGGGGGCAAAATATAATATGATGTACGTATAGGACAAGTACCCTAACATGCAAAATAAATATTACCAACATTTGGTGTTTATCTTGTTAGAGGTTTTTGGAGGATATGTAAACCATCCTAATTAAAATTAAGGGAAAATAAAACACAGATAAAATAGGACGAAACCTTATCCAAAGAAATCAGAAACTTCTCTGAAGCAGCTTAAAACAAAGAATTGGTACTTAAATATAAATTTGCAATTTACGAAAGTAAAACAAACAACTTTTATTTTAGACAAACAAGTTGCATTAAACTTGACTACTCCGTAATATCGATTTCAAGGCGTACTTATGAATGCCGGACACAATTGGTACACAAACAAGTTTATTTACATTCAGTTATATAACGAACCTATATTAAATACAAATATAAGATACCTTACCTTAACTACTTGCAACAAATCACATTAAAAATTCACATAGAATTGTAGACAACAATCTTTTTTGAAACAACCAACCAAAAAAGGTGGATGAGCAAGTCAAAGGCCTTTTAAAATTCAAACGCCTGTTTAAAATTCACGTCATATCCTCTCCCACATGCTAGGTTGTCTTGTCTGTCAAAACTCGCCACGGATTGTAAAACACTTCATTTAACACATAATAGGGCTTTTAATATGCAGACTACTGGGAAACGGCTAAATTCACGCAACTTTAATTAAATTAACTCAGTTTCGTTGCGTCATGGCTGCGTCATTTTGCAAGAATTAGGTTTCAGAGTGATTTAAAGTTCTTTATAATTGTTTTTGAATGCGGAACATGAGATATTGGATTTGAAACTGTCCGGCTGCTTAGTCTTAACAATATTTGACCATTTATTTTAATTAATTCTAGCTTCAATAACAGAAGCCTTGCATTCTTTGGATGCACTTTCGAGAATGTACAGAATTCTATTTCTTCAAACTGACCTATGTGCTTATGGTGTGCATCAGAATGGCTGGTTGCCTGTCTCATTTAGCATCGAGGTAGTGATTAAAAAATGCTACCTATTTGCTACCTACAACTAAATAATTGTTACCTCATTATTTAAAAAATGTAAGGAATATCAATGTGACCAGCCATTCTGACGTCAGGTTGGCTGGTCAACAGTACGTTTGTGTAAACTAAGCTGAGTTGAGTTATTGTTTTTGCGCCACATTAATATTCCTTACATTTTTTAAATAATGAGGTAACAATTATTTAGTTATAGGTAGCAAAAAGTAGCAAATAGGTAGCAATTTTTAATCACTACCTCGATGCTAAATGAGACAGACAACAAGCCATTCTGATGCACACTGCTTATGTATAGCATAATAGCGTTGGGCCGCAGGTTATACAACTAATTTTTAACTTTCCAGAATAATTGCCTGACGGCAGGAGTGCCACTGCCAGGTACGATCTGGGTTTCTTTAAACTGATTAGCTCTTTCTTATATTTAGTCAGTTTTCCCCCTAAAATCTCTGAACAAACAGAGAATAATATTCTATGTCAGCTTCTTGTTCCTTGTTTATTTGTTTGTTCAACACACAATGCTTGAATAATAATACGCACATTGTTAAATAACTTTGAAGTTATCTAGTGTAATATACTTATCATCTCATTATAGGTACGTTAGTAATTAATTATTTACCTATTTATCTTTGCTTAATCCTTAGAGGCCAAAACAAGAGTTAATTATTTAGTAAACAAGAATATTTGTTCGAATACTGTTAATAAAAAGGATACAAATGTTGATTTGTTGTGATAAAAACTGATTATTTTTAATAAGCAATTAAAAATTGTAGTAAAATATTAAAATTAATTAATAATTAATTTAGAAAGAAGTGTTTTATTTATAGGCAAGAAAATACATAATATAACTCCGTTATTTTCAGTTTCTTGTATTGAGAGTTTGAGACAAATCTGCTAATAAATCCTGTTATTGTTACTTAGGGATAGAGCATTATTTTTTATGCAACTAGTAATCCTACTAATATTATAAACGTGAGTTTGTGAGGATGTATGGATGTTTGTTACTCTTTCACGCATAAGCTACTGAACCGATAGCGATGAAACTTGGTATGTAGATAGCTGGAGACCTGCATTAACATATAGGCAAATTTTTATCCTGATATTCCCAGGAGATCGGGACTTACGCGGGTGAAACCGCGGGGCGCTGCTAGTATACCATAATTATTTTTAAATATTGAGCTCTTAATACATTATAATATACCTCTTTAATATAAGTAAATGTGCATTATGAAGGGGGATAAGAAACAATTAGGTAGGCACGCAGGTTACTCGTCAGTGGTTATTAGCAGAGTTTAAAATCCAGTAATTAGACCAAAAACAGTCTTAAAAGATGCATGCGTAAGAATTATCTCGTCTTTATTATATTTACATAGGTATATGAATTTCATACATTCTAAATCTGTACCACCTGAAATTGGAAATTGTGGGATTATATCTAGTCAATACAAGAATACACATAGTCCAGGCAACTTATGGTCAAGTGGTGTTCACATTTGGCATTCAGAAAGCCGTAAATACATCAAGATGGAAGTTGTAGTTCTGCCTCAACCATTAACGGAGCTTACATCATTAAAGTTAATAAGATATTTGTACAAAGCAATTTAAGCAATGGTCAGCTTTGTTAAGGTCATGTAACTTCTAAGTTATTAAACTGCAATTTCTACAATGCCAATGAACATTTAACTAAAGTGTAATTTGTTGCTGTCAATTTCACAATCTAAAATTAGTATAAGTAAGAATCTACAGAGACAGACCTTCGACAGTTTTTGTAACGATAACACACGCCGGTAGCATTCAAGCATACGATATTATGTACGATGGTAAACAGTTACTGCAACGAAAGATTTATTTTTGTTTATATTCTGACCAGCTTTCAAACAAACACACGGCCCATACGGTAAATACATATTTGCAACACCAGCGATGTTACTTACACGTTCACAGCAGAATGCTCCCCCTCTATCTAGTAAGTTCCAGCAACCCTTCTTACCAGCGGATGCACGCGTCTTCTTACTTCATTTAATATTAAGACTGATCAGTAGCATACAAAAGAACATCAGCATCAGCTCTGACTAACGCCTAATAAAGGTTATCCCCCACTTCAAACGATGAATGGTCTGTCAAGAGTACAATAAAAACTGCAATCAATCATTTCTGATTGTATTTCTGTCCAACGACAGACCAATTGACCCAATATGGCCTCCTCTCCTAAATTGGCCCTTCCGTTAGTCTGAACCATGGCTGTTGATCTTTTAACCCACATTGGCGCAAGTAATAGAATGTTTATGAGCTTGAACTGCAATAAGGGTATACGTGTGAGCTGAATGTAATGAGCTAGATGACTATCTTGTGGCATAATGGATAATTGACATGCGGGCGATCGTTGATGGAATATCAATTGTTTGCTCTGGAAATAAATAAATGATGAGAACTAGGAAAAAATGGCTAAGATTCGAAATTCAAACGAATACATGTCTTATGTCGTAGTAGTAGTACAGTAGTAAACTGTAGAAGTTAATGAACAATGAATTATTATTATTATATATTTAACGAGCACTACTAACATATTTCTTCTGGTTGCAGGACCACTAGAGCTCCACGTACATAAGGGTAATAAAGCACAAATGATACTACTAATCAGTCTGATTGTGTAGGTACTTCTTTGTTAACAATAGTGTACAAAAAAGAAAATACTCATCATCATCAATTGACATCCATTTTTGAACGAAGGCTTCTTACGAAGACTTCCAAGAGAGATTTTGGCCACCTCCATCCAAAGATCAACAGTTCGGCTACATCCCGCTAATATCCATATAGACCCAGATGGCACTTATTTTCGATCTAATATGCATTTATGTTCATAGCTGCCGGAGTCGCTATTTATTTGTCTTTTAAGAGTGAGACTTCTATATTCTGTGGTGGGGTAAAAGCCATGAACAGATAAGAAAATCAAACTGTTTTTGAAACAGACAATCAATAAAACTAAACAAAGAGAATAATACCGTTCTATAGATAAGTGGATGTTTCTTAAGTCAATGATTTGTTTTGTGAATATTTCACGATTATTTCAATCGTGACGGTATTTGTGAATAAAATGTCGTGGGTCGGGGACACGATCCCTTTCTGTTTAACTTTAGTACCTATGCTATTTTATCCCAAAATTGTCTAGAACATAAATTAAATTGACATTGAATATTAGGAGGTAAAGCAGACAGATAAAATATTAAAAATATATATAATGTAATAGCTTACACCCGCAGTTGAATCTCCGTGAATCTCCCGACTGCATACCAACATTTTTCAACGAGAAGAGTTACAAACATAATATTTTTACATTACAAATGTAAAAATGGGGCCTATTACTGTAGTTCACAAACCGGTATTCCAGAATCGCATCCTCCAAGGCACTCCTTAACCTTTCGTTGTATTGGGTACTTACAGATATAGCTTCACTATCCATAATTTCATCAACATGTAATTGCGGTGCCAATTGTGTGGTATTAATAGAATTACTTAATTATATTCGTAATAGAATATAATTCAATTACCTGTCAATTTGTATGAAACTTTTGAACCAATTAATTATTTACTAGAATATATTATGTATTAATTTTGACTAATGAAACATACGTCGTACGTCACGTCATAGGAAACTTCGAAAAGCTAACAAAAACATAATATCCTTTCATTGTTCTGTGTTCCCTGGGATGTGTCAAACAGGAAAATGGTTTTAATTGTTAGAAGTTTAGAATTTTAGGTACATTTCAATCTTAATACTTTTATAAGTTATAAATTTTATTCCTTACTGATATTATAAATGGGAAAGGGAGTTTGTTCGTTTGTTACCCTTTTACAGTTTAACTACTGAACCGATCATCATGGACTTTTACTTACACATCGTCAGCACTACAGAAAAGGATATAGAATATGTACTTTTCATTTAAAAAAAGTACTGCCTATTTGAACACCAATGTCGTACACTAGATACTCCTACTATGAGATTTTTCTTTTGAATTTATCATTTTAATATTTTTTTTTAATATTTATCTATTTCACCCACTTTTTTTTACTTTTCATTACATTATTTTAATAAGAATGTCAATGTCAAATATTTAAAATTTAAAAAAGAAAGTTTCAAAATATATTGAAAAAGTCATGACAGTAGAGTATTATTAATAATATGGCATTTAAAAACATTAACACATGCGTGTTTATTATAATAGTTATATTTATTAGGAACATATCGCCTCCCGGCAAAAAAGTGTCATATCACAAAAAAGTGTCATATCATATGTTAGGTACGTTTAACATTTTTATAGCATTGAATAGCAAATGTTGCATTTGGTCACCTGTAAAAACATCGTTATTAGCTCAGTGAAGAAGGGAACTTTGTTCTGTTTTTCACTGAGCTGTTTTGTTCAATTCACAGGTATAACAGTCATGTCTTCCCGAAATAGCTGTTTTTGTATTATGACACTTTTTTTGCCGGAAGGCGATATTATCAATATTATCAGCACCTTTTACGACTTAACTTTACTATAAGAAAAAAAATGTGATAATGAATCCGAATGGAAGAGCGTTAGCACTCTCGTATGTTATAAATTATCTCTCGGTCTCATAGTCAGCAGAATGTGTCCTGTAATGACCTAAAAAGGCGTAATTCACTATTATCATCTAGATACGTCATCTCCTGACCTATAGTACTAAGACACAGACGAAGACAATTATGTTAGAAACTAGTTCATTCACTTTACAACACAATTCAAAAACTCTTTTTAATAATAGACCTTAAGATACATTTTGCTGTGAGACAAGTTTGACGTTGAACCAGATTTATGCCAAGTACCGCCGATATTGTAGTGAGCACTTATTGATGTTAATTTTACTCAAATAAATTTTATCATGGTTAAAGGTTAAATATTCTAATATTCATAAATAATAAAGTGAAATATTCTTCGATTAAATTACATATTAGGTACATTTTGAATACGGACTTCACAAAAACACGAGGATATATTTTTAAACCTGAATTTCACAATATGGGGTCTAGATTTGACATGTTTTGAGTTGTTCGGATTTAGAAATATTAAATTAGTGCTAAAATTTTTTTAGGGTTCCCTACGTCCGAATGATAAAATGAATTTCTAGAATCACACAATCTGTGGGTAACGTGTGACGTATTAAATAAAAGGGCTTTTTGTGAAGATCTCAATTTTTTATTAGAAAATTATTAGTTTTTAAGAAAATAGATGATAATTTACCCCCTGCCCTTGTCTCCGAAACTACTAAGCCTAAAATTATGAAAAAAAGTATAGAAAATAATTATTTACTTACTTTACAACTACTACAAGAAAAACACGAGATAAATATCTCAATATTGTGCCTACAAATTTATATGTGCAGTTGGAATGTAACGGAGAACATTCTCTATAACTACAATGTTAAGTTTGTTATTGGGATAAATGTTGATACTTGCAAAAAAACATGTTGGATACATATTCATCGTACGCAACCTTTTCCCAAGAGTTTAACTCGCATTTTTCCGGTTTTATTTGGTACAGCCACTTAGCTTGCAAGCATACGGCGCACCTCATGGTCCCGATGCCTGTTAACACAGCTCTTATATTATAACCCTGTCTCTATTGCTAAAACAACGTTAATATTAAACATTTCTATGTGGGAGAGCCATGCTTCGGCACGTATGGACCGGTTCGACTCCGCTCGATACCACGGCCTCACAGAAAACCGGCAGTGAAGCAATGCTTGCATTGCATTTCGCCGCGTGAGTGAGGTTACCGGAGGCCCTTCCCTTTCCTCTATTCCCGTTCTTCACCCCTCTCCCCTCTTCCCACTCTTCCCCCCTCCCCCTCTTCTCCTAATCCCTCCCACCTTAAAGGGTGGCAACGCACTTGTGACTCTCGAGTTACAAGTGCCCATGGGCGGCGGTAGTCATTTACCATCAGGCGACCCGTCTGCCCGTTTGCCCCCTATGCCATAAAAAAAACAAAACTCTGTGCTAGTAGTCATATTTAACTGCAGTCTAAAGACTGATCGTGTTCACCGCCTCCTGAACCTGAACACTATTCGATCGGAAATCTGTTGAGGCCGAAGCCAAATGTTTAATCGCTCTTCGTGAAATCAATTAAAACTAAGAACCTACAACGCCTCATTAATATTTCTCTTCGCTGTTAAAGCAAGAAAAAACAATGAATTATATTTATGTAATAGACTGCTGTGCTTGCTTCAATATCCACCACCATAACGTAATGATGTGTCCAATACACCATTGATAAACTCTTAATCGTTTTTGTGGTATATTCATTAATCATCCATTTTTGTTAATTACTTATGTTAATAATAAAAAAAAACAATGAGCCGATTTTGGTCAGTTTTTACTTTTTTAACCAAGTTTTTGTCATTGAGTATTTTACTCTAAAGCCTATATTCCGGGTTACCGTTTGGTTTAATAACCTGTTTCACATATAACTAAACTAACTTACCATGTAAAAAAGGGAGGGGGTTAGTCTAAAACCTCACCACCAACCAGGGTGGAGGGGGGTAAAAAGTTGCTAAAAAACATCACGTGATTAATGGACTTGTAACTTGCTAACGAAGGTTTGGTTATTAACACTTTCAAGGTTAACCAGTTATTTTTAAGAATTTAAGGTGTTGAATAAAATGAAAATATAGCGATTTCATTCATCGTAAACAATATAAATACTTAAATAACCGGTATTTTAACTGATTTCAAGAAAGTATATACTTTTCTTTTATCTATTTCATACGATATTTTTACCAATTGTAAACATTTAATGTTGTTTCCAAAAGGGTTCCCATAAAACATTAACCCAAAGATGGCAAAACTGTTAATGTAATTTGAAGTTTCATGATATAAGTGACGATAATTACGTAACGTAACAAGAATAAGATACAAAACTGTGTAGGGTCGGACCCTTATACAATTCTGTATATTTATTGGCATCGAAAAAAAAGTCTTCATGTGATATGTATGAACTCAGCTTACTTAGATGGAACGTAAAGGTATCCATCACCCATGTGAGTGAGCTCACTTACACCGCATTAGATGCTCATAGAAAATCGTACGTAACGAGCGCTAGTAACATTAGCCTTGTAATGTACATGTTCTAAAGCGGTCCCTAGACAAACATGCGGCATGACATGCGTTACGTGCTGTCATGCATACAGTTGGGCGCCATACCGGTAAATTACCGGTATGGCAATAAACTTCCATTTCTTCCCATTTACTTCCAGGTAAAAATATTTCGTACCGGAAAGAAATTAAGTTCGACAAAAATGTATATTTACATGATTTTAATAAGTCTTTTCAATTAGAATTAAGTATATACATACACCAACGCATCGGGAAAAGGAAATATTATAAATCAATGACATGTTCATTGTCGTATTATAATATTGCCAATCAACTGGACGAGATTTACAATTGGTTTTTATAACAATCCCACTAATATTATAAATGTGAAAGTTATGATGGATGGATGGATGGATGGATGGATGTTTGCTACTCTTTCACGCAAAAACCACTGAACCGATTGCGATGAAACGTGGTATGTGTATGCAAGATTTTATTTTACAAAATGCTCGTTTATCTAGTAGTCCAGTCGGGATAGACATAAAAATAGCCTTAAATAGAAAAAATTAGGGAACGCGATTTTTTTTTTAAAACATCGGGGAACGTAGTTCGAAGTCTACATTTCGATTTTTGGGGCAAGCCCGCCATTGGATTCGCCGCCATCTTGATTTAAAGTTTTTTTTTTTCGTTTTTCTGAAATAACTCGTTAATTTGCAACCTTAAAGGCAAAAATGGTAGTGTTCAAAGTTGTTGGAAATTTAATTTCCCACAAGTTTGGTCATTTTCATTTTTACGCTAGTATCAATATCTGCAGAGTTATACTATCAAGTTTATCAAAAAAATCGTAATTGATCGTGGAGTAAAAAAAGTGGGAGAACCAAAGTTGAAGGAAATAAAATTAAACCCATTACAATTTTTTGCTTACTACTTACTTACTACTTGCCCTAATAATGATATTTTTAAATTTCTCGATATTTCTAATAAATTCCCACCCATTTGAATAAATTACCGGTAAGAAATGGTAAAAAATGGAAGTTTAGAAATATTTCCATTTATTCCAATTTATTTCCTTCCCAATTTTTTCCCGTCGCCCAACTCTAGTCATGCATGCATGACCGTTTAATTGTATTGATTGATACGAATGACATGCAAACTACGTGCTGGCAGTTGATTGACAATTCCTTTTATTTATAAATTTATTTATTTATAAATCTGCCTTTGACAAAGACATTTCCGTACCAGCGCAGAAGACCTCTTCACTGTACTATCTATATCGTCTGAATAAAATGATTATACCAAGCGAATTATCATGCTGCATGATAGTCTCTCGATAGGTTCTTCATGCAGCATGATGATTCAGCATGTCATGCCGCATGATCGTTTAGGGACCGCTAAACGATTCAAGAAATTTTGATGTAGGTAGTTTAACCTCTTAAAACTTGCATATTTTATTTTTTGCTTTTAAGTGGCCTAAGTTTTTAAAAAAAATATTACAAAAAACATAGCCACATGCCTTTTAGCTTCAAGTGTTGCCTTTTGTGCTCTTTTGAGAACTACAGACGTCATTTGTAAAAGAAATCTTTCACGTGATACATAATACCAATACATACATACAGTGATCTACATTTGAAGTCCGGCTCAGCTTCAATATTTACATAACAGTGCATTTAACTTCATACATATGTGCTAAACGGCTGAAATTAGTAAACAATATTTTACAAAATATCATCCTATCGCTTTAAAACAACAAGAAGACATGTTTTGACTGCCGTGGAAGATGGGTAGACCCTAGGTAGTAATAAGCAATACAGATACCCTCGCACCACGCCCTCTTCCAAGCAAGGGTGGTTGTATTGTCACTACTGTTCAAGTGATGTAGCGATGTTAAGATAAACATTTCGCTCAAAAAAAGCACTTTGGCGTTTTAAACTGGATACAATGATTAGTTTATTGTCTTAATTGTCTTACGAGCCTCTTGGTCTAGTGGTTAGTGAATCCTGACTACTGAACCAGAGGTCGTGTGTTCGATTCCCACCCAGGACCAATAATTGTGTGATAAACTCAATGATTTGTTCTGTGTCTGGGTGAAATTTATCTATAATATGTATGTATGCATCTATACTAATATTTTGAAAAGGTTAAGTTTGTGAGTTTGGTTTTCGGGGTAATCTCAGAAGTACTGGCTCGAATTGAACAATTCTTTTAGTGTTGGATAACCCATTTATCGAGGCATGTTATAGGCTATATAAAATCACGCTAAGACCAATAGGAGCGGCGCATAAATGAAAAATGTTGCAAAAATGGGAAAAATTACAAACGCAGACGCAGTTGCGCGGGTCAGCCAGTTTAGTAATATATAATTATGTTTATCAGCTGTCTGGCTACCATAGTAAAGGCTCTGCCTAGTTTGGGATCAGACGGCCGTGGGTTCTTAAGTTATTATTACCGATTATTATTTGATTGCATTACTATAGTAGGTCTTTGCCCGACTGCATCCTACATCTTTTCTTGTGATAACCGATGACGTAAATGTCACTAATCGATTTTGTATATTTCTAAGCCTTAACGTTTTGTGCACAATGTGCTCATCATTATGTTAGTTATGACAATAAAATAATAAATGTTCATCGTTGAAACTATAGGTGTTACAATAGATTTTTATTTCCACGGTAATTTAGAATCCGTACATAATCCCACTAATATTATAAATGTGAAAGTTTGGATGGATCAAAAATCACTGAACCGATTGCGATGAAACTTGGTATGTAGATAGCTGTAGACCTGGATTAACGCATAGGCTACTTTTATCCCGATATTACCACGGGATCGGGACTTACGCGGGTGAAACCGCGGGGCGCTGCTAATACTAAATATAATGATTCTTGGTCGAGAGCAGTCAAGCATGTACTTGGTTCTTTTTTAATTCCGTTTTTATTTTTAATCATTGGCACTGGCTATAGTGCAAGGTCGATTGACCTTATGATTGACACCTGTGGAAGCTCGGATGACTCACCCGAATTAAAATTACGTTTACGAAAAGCAGGATTATGATACGCATTGTTTCTTCAAAGATTTATGGGGAAAATATAAGGATTTCAAAGGTAATATCGAATGTAAGTAGATATATGAAAAGAACATTTTCCCCTACTCTGCCGGAAAAAACATATAAACGGGGCAATTCCCGCATGTCTTCAGCGGGATGTAGAAACAGGATATCACAGCTCTCGTGGGACAATTGGTGTGGCAAAAGATGTGGTAAATTTTACCGACAAAAAACAGATAAGGTTCTCAACTCGACCCGTATAGTTTTTTGTTTTTGTATAACCACGCTTAACTTTTTACAGGGTAGTCCCATTTCGATTATTCCTTTTATATTCGATAGGGTATACCTCAAAGTTGGTCCCATATAAATTTGGAAAAAAAACTATAGCATAGAAAAAAGGGATTTTATTCTGAAAACTGAAAAGCTGAAATAATTTTTAAATTTTCAGTTCCTTCTTACGTCGCTTATTTTTTTTTGTTAAAATGTTTTATTTTTTATTTGTTGTGCAGAAACCCTCACTGGTCATAACCTTAACGAGGCTAACGGTGAAGTGCAATATCGTGCATATGAACCGATTATAATGAGAGAATTGACAATGTAACTTGACAATGTTTCAATCACAGACCAGTGAATTGTACACCGAAGAAGAAAAAATTTCAGACCTTTGCGGTCTGCACCGTCTTGACAGAATATAACGGTAGGTAGTCTAGTCACTGGAGTGTTGAATGGTGTATATTCGCCACAGTTTCACAGATTTGGAACAATTAGGTACGTAAGTAGGTATGTAATTAGCACTTATTAAAATAAACTTTTCATGTGCCACTGTTAATAAACTGTTAAATTCAAACATAAGTATTTTTTTAGTATAACTTCTTACTGAAATGAATAGGTGCCTGGTTAGATATCTACAATCTTTATTGTGTATTAAAATATCAATAGCAATCGAAATATTCAGCCACTACAGTTATTTAACGTTACTGTTTTTAAGAAAACATTGCAAAATTTTGTAGTAGAATGATAAATTGTGTAAGGGAGGTGAACCAACGGAGCAAGATCTGGCGGCAATGGACGACGCACGTTCACGGTCACTTTAATACTTTACTGTTTTTTGTTAAATTGTGAAATCTTGAACAGCTGTGAGACTTTTTTCTATTGTTCAGACAAGTGTTTTTATGGTGTTCATTCATTCATCCTCTATATTTTTAAACTTGAAATATTAAAAAATATCTTTCCTTTTAAAATATTAGTAAAGCGATCGCTTTCAACATTTTTGTTTTACTTTTGCCATTTTAAATAATTACCTACTTATTTACAGAAATTTGTTTTTTTATTAAATGAAAGTTAAAATTCGTCAACAATTATTCAGTTTCAATAAAATAAACCTGTTAAAAGGTTAATTTCGCTAGAGAAACACAATCAATTGTTTACAAAACAATGTAAAGTCTATTGGCGCGTTTTTTTAAACAAGAGGAAAACAGAACCAATCCCAATGCAACATAAAAAATAAATAAAAACATCAACTTACCAGTTTTCAAATCCCATGAAATTCAAAAATGACAATTTCCTAGTACCATGTAGGGTAATGATAACATCCTCTCAAAAACTACAACACTGAATATTATTCACAAACAATAGTTCACTCCAAGAATACCGCGAATTCACTATAATACTGACTTTATTACAAAACACAGATGTACAACAACAAAACTTCATTCACTTTTGTAGTAATTGTCATTGAAAATCTAAGTTATTTTGTTGGTTGTTAAACGCCGGAACGCGTAGCGATATTTTTAGAGCAAGTGGATACCACTCCTTCGGCAATCTGTGACTGACTAGCGGACAGCGGTTAGCGGTGTAGGCGCTTGCCGCTTTGGCTTGAATCTTGAATGCAAATTTGGAGTAGTTCGCCAGGCAGTGCATGTTACAGACATATTGATATTTTTAACAAAAATAATCAGGCTTAAAACATACATTTATGTACATTTTGTGGCTTTTTCGGTTAGATTATTTATAAAATAGGGGAAATGTTAAATAGGTTTACTTAAGAAGTAGCGCCATCTAGTACTCTTTGGAGTAAACTTATATTTGTCAGGTGCCGACATCTAGTTATTTAAATGGTAAATCTTCCCCTTGTTGAATTCATGTCAGTGACATAATGACTTGTTATTGGATTAATAGGGTAGATGGCTGAATATTAAGCAATTTAGTTACATTTTTTAAAACAAGAAAAAAACAGATTATTTCAAAACCTTTATCTTTAAAACATGATCTCCATATATGACAAACTTTTGTTTCGGTTTATTTGCAATGTTTTCAAAATATATCATCGGCAAGATTTAGACTTATTTAAGGTTTCATATAGGTACTTAAACTTATTTGAGACCTAATTTAGTATTTTTAGATCATCGTCCTCGCTTTTTCCGAACTTAGTTGGGGTCGGCTTTCAGTCTAATTACGATACGGCCAAACTTCGATATTTTACGTGAAGCGATTGCGATCAGACCTCCACAACCCAAGTAACTACTAGGCTATATCGAAGTTCTGTAGTTAAACCAGGTTGTCGGACTTTTTAGGGCTCCAACTACTCGTAATGCCACAGATGATCGTATGACAACCGGGACCGACGGCTTAACCTGCTCTCCGAGGCACGGAGGGGTCTCAATGTGTTAAGAATGGTTACCCATCCTAAGACTGACCTGGCTAGTAATAATTAATAAATCTTGGTAAATACAATTCTTACCCTATCACAGGAATATAGTATTTTTAACAGTTTAAAATGAGCTTTTCATATATTTGCTGACAGCGCCGCCGCGCAACTAAAAAACGGTGGAGAACTAAGATTAAGATAATATGGGTAAAATACAAGCGTATAAAGAAAAGACGGAAAGCTCGTAGGTACGTTTCATATTTTATTGAATGTATAATATGATGCCTTTTGCCAGGCAACTTTTTTTGCATATAGGTCTTTAATGTTCAAGACTGTGTTCATAGATGGCACTTAAAGCAATTAAAATTTTCGTTATAAATTATTTTAGAAAAAAAACATTATGTCCATTTAAGATTAGGAGATCTGATTTAACAAAACAATAATTCAAAATTAGATTGCAATTGCAAATAATACCTAAGACCCAAGGCGTATTTAAATCTTTTGCAGGTTAAGAAGCCTCACACGTTGATAACGCTAACAGTCATAAAAACAAAACGAAAACACTGTCCTGTCAGCATTTTAAGTAACGTTATTTTAAGCACTACCAGAGCGTGGGGTTAGCTGTTAGCTTCATAGCGTAGGATTAACATGCTGTTGTGTTGCATGACTTGCATATTGCAACCTTGTGTAACGCAACGTACCTAATAGTTTTCATTTGTAAAAAGTGTTCTCCTTCTAAGTGAAATCCTTACTAAGTCCTTACTAAGTCTCATTATGAACAATAAATTTTTTAATTTTTTTTTAAAACAAGCTTTTATACAAACTAAGTTTTATTTTGATGTAGATTTGATGTTTAAAAAACTACTCCACAAATCAAATCAATCGAGCCCAAACTCGTTTGGTTTACCTTGTTTAGTTAAGAAGTTCCTATAGCCGTCTTCCGGCTCCATCATCAGAACATCTCCATATTATTGTATTGTCACCGAAGATACATTACGTGCACCAAATTTGGGCCAATCGGACATCGAGAAGTGGTTCTAATTTAGCTTTCAATATTCGTGCCGAACACACATACAAACATTGCAAGTTAAATAAAGGCTTGTAAGAAGCATAACTTTATCTGATGATGAAATCAATATCGTACCTAGTCTACAGACTGGGTCCTATCAGAAAGTAGGCATTAGGTATAGAGTCGTTGCTGTGAGAGTGTATACTTTTTGCACTCAATTAGGTGCTGTAAATAGCTGGTTTTTAGCAGACACGCAATGCTTGCATAGAGTTTGGGGCTTTAGGCATACAAAAATATTGTTGAAATTCATCTCTTCAGTAATGATGATGTATATTTCGTATAGATTATTAAAAAGGAACCCGGAAACAAAAAATAAAAAAACGAAATAATGCTTCCCAAAACCCATTTATTAATATATTAATCTCTCAATATCCATTGACAAGCCGAGTCGGTAAATAAGACGAAAAATTATAGTTATTGATTAACAGATTATTTATTAAAACCTTAAATTATACCTAAACCACTTCTTCCCTTACTACTTAGGGGCGAACCGCTGCCTGTAGCAGGTGAGCCTCCAATTATTCTAAAATCTGGACGATCATCATCCTCAATTTCTCCAGATTTATCAATGGGGTTACCTACTGTAGCATTACCTTGAACTTCTGATGCTCTGGTTTCAAAATTTTTCCTCCGTGGCGAACTACCGTGATTCTTTCCTACCAAATTCTCTATAAATATTTGAACCAATGTTTTTAGAACACCCTTAAACAAAGGTGTAGAAAACCTCCTTCTAGATCCCATGGATTTATCATTTTCAGCCACAGGTTGATTTTGAGTACCATCTAAATTGTACCAGTTTGAGATTTTAATTCCAGATGTTTCAGGGTCAAGAACAGAAGGTACAGCTTTTAAAATAGCTTCCCCCCATCCACTGCCCCATGTAGACTGTTCGCGAGGATTAGACTGTGGACTGTGGGGTCCGTTGTTATATCCCCACCCGGAGTTTGACAACGAGTTCCAAGAGCTACTGTCGACTATCTGCTTGTTGTCTGGATCAACATTAAAGTAGTTGCTATTGAATCCGGGATAACGTTCCTGTGTTGAGGTAGGGCCATCAGCACTATTAATTGGACTTACAAATAAATTTGGAATACTTCTGTCAGATTTGAAATGAGATTCTGATTTACCATTAATTGATCTGGCGATTAAATGAGGATTACGGCTATCAGGTTTGTTGTCTACTGAATAATGCTCCCAAAAGGAATTTGAGGTAGGGCCAACGTGACTATTAACTGCATTCACGTTTACATTTGAAGAGTTGCTGTTAGATTTCAAGTGAGATGCTGAATTACTACCCCATGGAAAACCTATTGTTGAATATTTTTTCCGGGTAGAATCTGGAGCAAGGTTCCAGTTATTATTAATTGAACTGCCAATCAAATGGGGTATAGCGGATGGAGGAACAGTTAACTGATGATTATTGCCTGAACTTGGGTAAGCGTCCAGATTGTTTTTAATCGGGCTGGTCACTACGTTAGGAATTTGACCGTCGGGGTTTTGATAATACAACTTTAAATTAGTATCTTTCAAACCCCTATTCGCGTCATAAGGTTGGGAATAAAATGGTTTATCGTAAGCGTAAGTAAGTGGATTCTGTATTTTTGGAGATTTTGTTAGTTCCGGTAGCTTTACTGGTGTTTGGGTCTGAAGACCAGCGTAAAGTGGTATTTTTAGAAAACTTCTAAAATTAGACCCGGGGCCGTTGAGACTTGAATCCGTGTAGGCATACTTTATGCCAGGACTATTAACTTGTAATGCTCTAGATGGAAGGTCGTGTATAGCCTTTCCTGGGCTAGAAACGTACGTTGTTCCTAAAGGTATGACACCTAGAATTTTGAAGGGATAAATAAGTATGAGCAATATACCTTCTAAGTATGGCAAAGTATCTGGAAACTTTAATGGCGAGTTTAAATCTAATGCTTGGAACTTAACGGGGCTACCTATCAGAATTGGACGTAATTCCAAATTATTTAAATCTATTGGTGCACCATTGTCATCCATCATCATCCCAGTGTCACCTATATGTATATGGTTGTCGAACAAAGTTTTTTGTACCAGTGGTCTGAGAGCATCTGTGTTGATTGTCTTTACGCTTTCGGATAATTTTGGATCTTGGAATTTGGTATCCATTTGTTCTTTAAACCACTCGTCGAATGTCGAAAAACTGTTAGGAAAATTTTCTTTAGCCTCATATATATTACCGTTAACTGGAAGTTCATCTACCATGACTGGTTTGACCGGTTGTATAGTAGGTTTATTTTGATAAGGATTTGAGGGGATAGTGTATTTTTCTTCTGTAGGATCCCAAGTATCCTTCCCAGAATAAGTGTCAGCGATAACAGAGGAGTGTGCTGGACTATCGTCGAAATTGAAAGGTTGAATATGCTGATTTCCGATATTAGCATCTAAAGGACTTGCCTGTGGTTGAAGGTTGGGGAGATTGAAGTTCTGCTTCGGGTTCGGTTTGCTTTTTGAATGGACTGGCTGTTGTTGGCTAGGATACCGATATAAATGGGGTAGCTGTGATGGGACTGTGTACTCCTGATCAGAAAGGTAAATATTTGGATCATTTCTTGTAGGAAATTCTTTGAAACCCCAATTCGGTGTAGCTTTATCTGCTTTATTGTCTATTATCCCAATATTCAATCCTATAGGCTCTCCTTGAGTACTAAAAATGTGTTGAGGTGGTGTGTTAATAGGATTATAGTCAAAGAGCGAAGCGATGGTGTCTGTAGTAACTGGTTTTAGTAAATCACCTGGTGTATATGGTATGTTAGGTATAAGTGTTTGTTTTTCAGGACTTGGTTTAAACACATGAACCTCATTGGTGTTGATATTTCTATATAGGTACACAACAAGGCGTTCTAGACCATTGTTTTGAGGGTTTGATAATTCGGGAATGAGTGATTGTCCTCCCGGGAAACAAACACAATCTTCGGCATCACTATTGACTTTCGTCGTGTAAATCCTTCGAGATGGAATTGCTTCGTAGCAACTGTAAAATATGAAAAGAGTGATTAACTATCATTATCTTTTATTTACAAGCTATAAATGTCACACCTCATGCAATATCCAAATGCTAAAAAATCTACTTTGTGATGGTATTCTAATAAATATCGCTAACAGTTAACACATCCGTGCTACTTTGTACAGTGCATGCAAACTGTTGATTTTGCGGCTATCTATCTGCTGATTATAAGCAGTTACGAATGGGGGATTTTATAGTTTTTATGGGGATTACAATAAATCTATCCCTATACAAACTTTCTAGAGAGAGAAATGATGTTTAGGCACTTAAATAATGCGTTCAGTCTCATGCACCCAGTATAGACCTTTAGCATGTATAATAACTTGAGACACCTCACACACGGCTGTCTGATCCCAAACTAGGCAAAGACTGTACTATGGACTGCTGATAAATATACTTAAATATTACCAAATACATACATATTATAGATTTATTACACCTAGACACAGAACAAGTGATCGTTCTCATCATACAATTATTTGTCTTGAGCACGACCGCGACCTCAGCAGTCAGGATCTCTAACCACTATACCAACAGGCCTGTCATATTTAGGTATACCTATCTACAACATATGCAATGGGTTTATTTACTACTATTTAAATAAATCTACTTACGTGGCTCCTATAAATATGTTACAAAACAGCAGTAACGAAATCTGCAACAAAATTTACGTTTAATTTTTAGCCGTCGAATAAACGGAGGAGGTTCTGAAGTCAACCCCAATGTTGGTTATTTTTTGTTGTAAAAAGACGTTAGGTGCACGATATTAAATGTTACTTATATTTTTAGGGTTCCGTTCCTCAAAAAGAAAAAAGGAACCCTTATAGGATCACTTTGTTGTCCGTCTGTCTATCTGCCTGTCTGTCTGTCAAGACCCCTTTTCTCAGAAACCCGTAGACGCATCAAGTTGAAATTAATACCCAGTGGCGTAACAATATGGTGGCAGAGCGGGCAAAATACCACGGGCCCCAGGCCCGAGGGGGCCCTCAGATTGATGTGGTAATCACTGATGATTGATCGTCGAAAACTGATCCATTCTATCATCGATCGATGTGTGTGTTGGCACCCTACGGGTACCATCCGATGAATTAGAAACGGGCCTCAGATGGTATAGTTACGCCACTGTTAATACCAAATACATGTCTACGTTCCCTTGAAGCTGTAAAAAAATCAAGCTTCTAAGTCAACGCAAACAAAAGATATGGCCACTTTAGCCTTAGATTTGACCAAATTTGAACATTTCGCAAGTAAATCAAAACCTATAGGGTATTTCCCATTGACCTAGAATCATAAAATTTGGTAAAAAGTAAGGCCTGAAAAGACGGGCAAAAATCTTCGAGAATTGATTCTCGAGATGGTCGAACTATCTACATACAAGTTTGTTTGCTTACGGAACCCTCGGCGCGCGAGTCAGACTCGCACTTGTCTGGTTTTTTAAATTAGATTTATTTAAAAAAAATGTAAAACGCACGTCTTTAAGTTGGTGAAAATTATGTTCAAAGATTCCGTTACATAGATAGATACAGCTGAAGCTAATATAATCGTGTTTAAGAATAGTAAGTAGGTACTCACCGTTAATAAATACATCTTGATGAGGGATGGGGCACTGAGCTTGGTTAGTAATCAAACGTTTTTCCCCATTTTACTTCATACTGAGTAAATTGATTAAGAACTCTTTTTATATACGAGGTAATAATTAGTGCAGAAATTAAATAATTTGACACATTCTTACAATTTAGCGAGACAAATGCTTTTATCGTTGAAATGTAACAAAAAACAGCAATTTATGTGAATTCGACACCATTAAGCTAATTATTAAACATCGTAGAATTTGCTCTAATTTACGAAAATATTGCCAAAAGAAATTATTTTATTTCGTTTAATTTAAGTGGATTTTTCCACTTTCTTACACTTGTATTTTTATTCAGTTCAAACTAACACACATCAACTATCCAGTTTCACTGTTAACTAGTTAGTAAATTTTAATAATTGTTTTGCTAAATTAAATCTTTGTTTTGCTATTTTTAACCGACGAAAAAAAAACGGTGGTTCTCAATTCGACCGTATATATATATTTTTTTATGTATGTTCAGCCCTCTCTCCGTTATTTATGAACCGATTTTGATTGTTCTTTTGTTGTTAGATAGGGTATACCTCAAGGGTAGTCCCATGTCAAGGAAGTCAGGATCTGATGATGAGATCCTGATAAAATTGAGAGAAACCCTCGAAAATTGGAGGAACGAATAGTGTTTCTGTTTACTTTTCATTACTTTATCAGGTATTTGCGTTCAGAAATCATCATATCATGTAGCTGAGCTGAAAAAAATGATCAAATAAAATCTTTTTAACAAAAAATTAAACCGGCGAAATAACTAAAAAGCAAAAAATAAATAAACCTCTTAAGCCTTGAGCTTATTTACATAAACTATCAAATTTTATATAAACTTATTTTGAGTCGGCGCCAAATAATAAAGTCCTTTTCTTTAGCCTTAACAACGTTAAGTGTTCAACACTTTTAGTGCCAGCGCCATGCCTAGCGTGTTCTTTTAAATTTCCTCCAGGTGCCGAGAACAGTACGCCTGGTGTGTCCACAATGTTTCGACAATATTTAAGCCATTATGCAGTATTATGTATTAAAAATAACAGTGTAGCTTAATTATTTCATAAGTTAACCAAATTTGAAGTGGCTCCTGTGCTACAATGATTTTTATATCAAACAATTTTTTTTACATACAATGCCGGGAACATGCTAGGCCTATTCAGCTGCGTAGATTGTCAACCATGGTAACTTTTATTTAACTAAAAACGTTGATATACTTGATATTATTTTTAAAGAATCGGGTAAAAAAGTTGTGAACTATTTGATGCAAGAATTTTTGAATGATGGACATAATTATTTCATAAATAATATTTTTTTATATCAGTGTTGATCTCGTAAAACAGCTTTATTTGAAAAAAAATACGTTTTGAACACTTTTGTTCAAACAAAAAATAATCCGCTAAAGATCGACAGTAAGAAACCACCGCACGTATTTTATGACCTCTTCGAATAAGTAAGAGGTGCTTTTGGTGCTGCGAAAATGTTGACAATTTCTGCCATAATTACGAAACTTGTTTATCTTCTATCTTATTTTGTGACATTTTTCTAAATTCAAACGCACTAAACTATGGTAAATCACTTTTTATATACCCTAATCAAATTACCGATGTATGTAACATCGGTAAAACACAGAAAATGACAAAATTAACAATTTGCTTTTGTACAATGCCGGTGAACACGCCTAGCGTGTCTAGTTATTTCAGCTTCCAGTGCCGGCCACACGCCTAGCGCGTTCAACGCAACTTTTCGCGTTATCGTACAGCATATAGTGTGAATTGGGGTGGCACTGAAAGTGTTAATAAAATACTCCAAGAGACAACTTTTAGGCAAATGAATAAAATTGTAATCATATTCTTTTAATTGATTTTTCTGTGCCGATCGGACTCACAATAATAATAATAAATTGACCACTCAAAGAGTCAAAAAGAGAATCATCAAATTTTATTGGTCGTCAAACAGCTATGGAGAATCAGGAAACACTAAAAAGACACCTATAATTTTCAACTGAGCATATCATTGAAATAAAGATTGCAAACAGTATAATTTCAGGCGCTTAAACTATTGTTAGGAAAAAAATGTCAGTTGTATTTTGAATCTATAGTAACCACGGAGCAGATACAAAGTAACACATATTTTATTTATTTAATTAAGGTTCACCAACAGTTGTTACAGATATTATACAGATAGGAACATACAAGTATTTGTGTCTTGAATCTAACTGCACAACCAATTATAGGCAAACACCGCGTGCATATTAATTTCATTTTACCGAAAGAAAAAATAAAAATACATATTTTATCAATCTTGTTTTTTTAAAAATGCTAGAGATCGCCTAGTGGTCGAATAGCGACCATAATTCATTAACTTTCTATGTTTTATTTTATATCATTGGCCAGTATAACATCAAAAAAAGTCTTAACATGTTAATTTTGAAAGAGTTTCACATTAATAACGCCCATAATAGTAACTAAATTAAATAATACAAGTCTCCATGAGTACGATACAAAAAATACTAGTGAGAGACACCTTCATTTGTTGAAATGGCATCAGAATGAATGAGCAAAGTAGTAAAACTTAAAAAAAAATAGAAAAGTGATCACAATTTTCACACCGTTGACGACCCTGACATAAAAATATAATTTTCTTATAGCCTAGCACCAGGGCTCCCTTAAATTAACGGGTTATCCATTACTTACGACAGACCCTGTATATAGAATTGAACAATATATACATATGCATTTGCATGTACGGTGTATATATATCCGTTTACCGTTAATATACTATGATTACTGTGTTATCGTTATAATCTGTTTATTGTTGTACTGGTTCTAACTTGAGAATTTTATACCTCACCTACCTCACTTCACTATTATTATAATATTTTAAATAAAAAAATTATTGCGTGTTCGGAAACAATTTAACTTTGTATTTTAAACGGTTTTTGATATTTAACATGCACTATATTGCTACATATCTTTTAATTACACATGCGGATTTTTCGTTTCCCCTCATTAAAATCATAAATTTAAACATTGTAAGTCATTTTAGTTCGTCTATCTACCCTTGCGATGGGACTGTACTCAATAAAAAAAGTAGTTGCTATAGCATGGGATTAGTTTTGTAAAGGTGCTTTTAAAAAGGCCATATTTTTACTGCAATATGTGGCTACAATATTGTCAACTGCCTAATGTCATAATCTGCATTAAAAAATGTTTTTTAATTTTTTTTTTATGGTATAGGGGGCAAACTAGCAGACGGGTCACCT
This sequence comes from Euplagia quadripunctaria, assembly GCA_963859945.1. Taxonomy (NCBI): domain Eukaryota; kingdom Metazoa; phylum Arthropoda; class Insecta; order Lepidoptera; family Erebidae; genus Euplagia; species Euplagia quadripunctaria. The sequence goes on from OY982578.1 coordinate 12,959,581, forward strand.
GATGGTAAATGACTACCGCCGCCCATGAGTCACAAGTGCGTTGCCGCCCTTTAAGGTGGGAGTAGGAGAAGATGGGGAGGGTGGAATAGTGGGAAGAGGGAGAGGGGAAGGACGGGAATAAGGGAGAGGGAAGGGTTAGGGCCTCCGGTAACCTCACTCACGCGCCGAAATGCAATGCAAGTATTGCATCACTGCCGGTTTTCTGTGAGGCCGTGGTATCGAGCGGAGTCGAACCGGCCCATACGTGCCGAAGCATGGCTCTCCCACGTTAGAATGTCCGTCTTTTTGGTATGGCCGTCCAGTTGCCACATAGTGCAGTCAAAATATTGCCCGTTTCATACTGCACCTGTACTGAACACTGCTGGGCTTCTGTATGCACAGTAAAGCCTTTACATAGACATTTTTGAACGACCTCTTACATGTTAGGTACGTCATACTGGCACATAGAAAATTGTAAAACCGAGTTTAAATGACTTACGACATTTCAAGAACTCACTTTTATTTTGACAAGGGATTGTCGCCAAATTGCTTGTCAAACTTAAAAGCAAAAAAATGAATTTATTTTCTGTTATTCCTAAATCCAGCGTAAATCATTCCCTAAAATGTTTGGATAGCATTGTAACGTTCAAATTTTCAGCCAATAGATGTTACACTAAACCAGCAGGAACACCAGGTGAGGGTGCCGGCAAGGGGGGAGGAGCAGGCGGGTCAATTAGGGAAGCTGGAGGTGGAATAGGTCGATTTGCTAGTGCGCAAGAAGAAGCTTACTTCCACACGAAGCAGAAAGAAGAACTGAATAAGATTAAAAAGATGTTGAAGGAAAATCCCGAGTTGACGCTGAAAAAGAAAGATAAATAAGAGTTTTATATTCTTAAGGATTCCAAATGATCATGTTAAGTAATTGGTTGAATTTCTTGAATAATTAAATTTAATCAAAGAATACAACAAAATTGAAAAATATCGTGTTTTACTAAGTCCCAAGGGGAAGACAATTGGCCGGTTATTACATACTTCCAAAATAACGACTTCAAAGTCTTCTACTCTCTGATATATTAGTATTTTAATGACCATTCAAGAGAGATTTTAAAGAGAACAGACATTAATTGCCTTGTATATTTACAATCGGTTATGGGTTACAATACACGGAACCCTTAATAGATTGCAAATTTTAGGGTCCATGTGCTGGTGAACATAATAGAAGAACCTTACTTCTTCTAGAATACCTGGTTTAAAATAACATTAAATGTAAATCTTCAGCAAAAGTAAATTGTTTTGATGCAATGGCTTAAATGGGCGCATTGCCAAGTGCCCCTGCGTTGTGTTGTTAGTTTGATTCTTAATAATTGTATCCACTGCATAGATATAAAGGGTGTGTAATATATACCATAATAGATAGTATAATATCACTTGAAATAACGTTCAAATAATTTTCACATGTTATAAAAACAACCTAATTTCATGTGATCTGATGTTGTATTTCATATAACCTTCATTTGCTTTAATAACATTTAGTATAACGTTCATTTCATATAATTTTCAGTTTGTATAATGCTCTTTTTATATAACGTTAATTTGATAATGATATATGATATATATGATAATTAATTTTCATATTTAGTAATTTTCAGACAAAATTCTGTAATGAATGAGTAAATATCAGGAAACATCATACTGTTATAACCTCATCTAAACCAAATGATTAACCAATAATAGAGGGGATCTGGCTCGCTCTGGTTTAAAACACAAGATTCCTTCAATTTCTTTCTTCTAGCTGCATATAAAACTCCAAAACTCTCGCAGTGCACAGTCAGTTTTTCGCCTTTTATGAAATAAGTGGTTTTTTGAGTTAGCTCTCTTTAGATCTAGGTGTGCGAAATGTAAGCATGTAGGTTTCTGCTTGTAGCTAATTTTCTACAAAAGCGAACACATTTTCGGCTAGTAGGGGGTAATCAAGATTAAAACATATTTATTAAATTCCCATTTTCACATAGTGGGGTGAAGATTGAAATACGAGTATACCCTCATTTTTCTCTCCGCGTGCTCCTTCACAGTGAAAGGTTTACCGTCTCTGCTTGCTTTTGGAAGCAGAGACGTGGGAAGGGCGGCCTGTCAACCAATACAAAACAACCCTGTTGCGCCATAGTCCATGATATCACCCAATATGAAGGAAGTTATTATTTGGATCAAAAAGACTGGAAATAATTAATTCATTATAGATGTGAACCCGAAATTCTTCAAACCAGAGCATCATCATGAAATCACGGCCACTCTGTCACGAGTGAACGACTTAAGAGGAGGAGATTTGAACCTCAAGAGCTATGTCATGAGTGAGGCTTCTTTCTAAAACCCATACCCAATAAAAAATTGTCATTATATACATAACTTTATTTTCTATATTTCTTCCACCTACCCCTAACGACTGGAGTTCTGATATGGGAAGTAAATATGGACGAGGGTCTACTTGCCCTTCTTCGTTCTTGTTAGAATTAGCGATATCCAAACGGTGGAGCGATTTATTTAAAAATGAAGTAGAATTTATCTCTACACATTTTTAAATTTCGAATTAAATTACCTTTCCTAAACACACTTTTAGCATTGTTAGGATCTATCTTCTCTCGCTCACACCCTTGCTATACACGTAAGCAAATAAGAGACGGACATATAGTATTCGTTGTTATTTAATCCGAGGTTTGCTTATTTATGGTTCTAAGCTTAAGCAGTGAGAATATAAAATACCTAGTGACAGTCTAGACCCTATTTTTTCATTGGGGTCCAACAATATTTTTAAATTTCGCTGCAGTTCCCAATTAGAGGGAACGCAATAATAGCAGTGGTCTCCCCAAAACAATTAAATGTAAAATTAAAACCCTACATCCAAAATGTATTTGGCTGCGACAAGGAGTCTCGTGAGCAAGGAAGCCAAGCAGATGAAACCTTGGAATCTGCAGCTGCAATACACCGGTGCCAGTGAACCTCGGCTCTCTACTATGAAGTACATTTTGGATTCTCCAGTCTCACGGTCTTACAAACACCATGCGAAGTCCTATAAGGTATCTACTACGAATATTTGTTCCTTACGATCTCTCCCGAAACCATTTTTGTATTCTCCTGTAACAGCACGTGCAGATACAGCTTCAAGCTTGCCCTGCATAAATGGAGAAATTGAATGCTCACCTTACTCTGTAGCTTCGGAATGTCTTGGGCCTATTATAGATAGTCGCCATTGGTTCGCAGAGGAAATAAAAGAAGAAGACATAACACAAAAGGTCAGGGACATTTTAAAAGAAGATAGACGAAAGTCTGACTTAAACTTTGATGTATATAGTTTGGAGACTTTGAGAAAAAGGATTAAAAGAGAAAATCAGAAAGATCCTGATGTACCTCCAGGTTGGCAAAAGAAGAAATAAAATTAATGCTTTTACATTTTTTGACGCTTGTTTTTTGTAATAAAATATTTAAATTTCATTAATTATTTTATCAATTATTTTTTTAGGGTTCCGTACCTCAAAAGAAGAAAAGGAACCCTTATAGGAGCACTTGGTTGTCTGTGTCTTTCTGTCTGTCTGTCTGTCTTTCAGTCCATCTATCTTATGTCTATCAAGACCCTTTTTCTCAAGAAGGCGTGGAGGTATCAAGTTGAAATTAATATCAAATACTTTTGTTTGCGGAATCAAGCATCTAAGTCAACGCAATCAAAAGATACGGCCATTTAAGTTGTTTTAACCAATTGTAACATTTCTTCAAAACCCAACCTCACAGCACAATTAAAGAAAAAATCTATCTAAACTCGTATAATACAGATGAATAGTTTTTTGTTTGTTTAAACGCGCTCAGCTCTGGAACTACCAGTTGGATTTAAACTATGTATACTATAGCCATTTTCATGAGCAGCATTAGGCTACACCTCGCAGCTAGCTTTAAATATTGATTTTCGTTAAGCAAGTCTGAAGATAAAACCAAACGCTCCTGAGCGTTATACCACTCTGGCGTTATAGTTAGTGATACGTAAATACGATGTTCTACAAAAGTATTGGTACTTAGTATAGGTATATAAATAGTCTGGGATACCATGTGGCTATCTCTTATACATAAGCCACAATAAGGTATTTTGTACTAAAATTTATTGAAAATTAAAAAGTGATTTATGAACAATATCATGGCATATTAATCCTAAAGATGCGATTCCACCAGTGTGCTGAACTGTGCGGCACTGTAAGGCACAGTGTGCGACACATTTATTCTGGTCGACTCACTCAAGGAAACAACAACAAATTGTGCGCGAACATTCTTGTGCTGCACACCATTTTAGTGGAATCGTACCATTACGAATGATAGTTACATCATTAAGACAATTTTATAAAGATAAACTTTCCCCTTTTAAGATGTTATGTTTTATGTCGGTCCTTGAAGCAAAATCCCTTGCATCTTCATACCAATGCAATGGCGCAAGGAGACGCTGGACCGTGGTTTGAGGCCCTTACTAGTATTGTACTAGGTACTGATGGCTGGGTGGAAAGAGCGACTTGGGTGTCCGAGCGTATGGCACGCCACGATTGCGGCCGTAAGACGGGCCTTACGGCCCCATATGGAGCAATGGCTAGAGAGGCGTCATGGCAGTCTTATCTTACCGGCTGACGCAGGTACGGGCACGGATGCTTCAGGAAGTACATGTGTCGCAAAGGTTGGGGCCATTGCCTGCGTGCCTTGACTGCGGGGGTTGTCCCTAGGATACTGCACTCCATATGGTACCCGTGAGGGTTTCCACACGCTAAAAAAAACATTGTTTAGGTGACAATGGCAAATTAAAATAATTCAAGACTCGGCTCGGGTCTATAACTTTAGTGGCGCGAACAAGCTGTGTGACGCAATACTTACTCTTTTCTTTATCGCGTGGAAACCCCCACGGGTCATCTTCCACTGGAGCTAGCGGTGAAGTGGTATGTCGGAATCGAATCAACTAAGACCACACGGTGTTTCGTCAAAAGCGAGTCTGTTGCAAGAGACTCGGGTATACTCTAGGAAGGAAGTCCTCGAAAGCCCCAGCTGACCTTAGCCACGTTAGGGAGTCGAAGACCTTGCCCCCCATCCGGTTGAGAGAGGATCTCAGGGAGATCTCAGGCCTGGTTCTGTTAGGGTAATAGGCATGTGACGCATACCAACCCTGGCCGCCGGACGGGAAACATTACCAAGAAAAGACAAACTTTGAATGCCTCGATGCCAAGAAAATGTTACTAAAATATTGTTTACTGAAATATATAAATCACCAATCAATGATTCCTTTAAAATTATACGGGGAAACCGTGGGGCACAGCTCATATCACATAAAAAATATTTTTTGCGATTACAAACTTATGTTTGCGCTTGGAAAATATCGATGTATGAGGGAGTATTTTTAGAATGGCAACGTTAAGTTTATCTTTCAATCCAACTTGCGGCAAGTTTGTACGGAACTCTCGGTGCGCCAATCAGACTAGCACTTGTCTAGTGTTTTTTATGATTATGCTTCAGGTAACGTGTCCCCTTACGTGTCCCGTTTCCCTCAAGTGCAAATATGCGTATTAATACACCTAGTATTAATACGCATATTTGCACTTGAAGGTATTAGTAGTAGTATACATTAGTAAATATTTATGGTATATATATATAATTATATGGGCCGTGGTATCACTCCGGCCGAGCTGGCCTATACGTGCCGAAGCATGTCTCTCCCACGAAAAAGGCTTTGGCTATTTCCAAATAAAAATTACAAAGTTATTTTAGTCACTATCTGTTATGAGTCTTTGCCCACCTTTATCTGTATTATCAAGAAACTAACAATTTTAGATCCGCGAACAGGTTACAACCATACAATAAGTTGATTAAAATGTTCATTAAGAATAATTCCGAGATCGCATTCCTCACAGTGGTTGTCTGTTGAGCTGACGCTCCTGACAGCTACCAACGAGGCTTCACCACTGGTGCTGAGTAAACGATGTACTGACGACAAAAGTGTTAAAAGTAGGAGTTTATTTCTCACCACAAACACAATAATAAAAGTGTTGTAAATGTGTATTGTATTTAATTTTTTTTTTGATATAGGGGCAAACGAGCAGACTGGTCACCTGATGGTAAGTGACTACCGTCGCCCATGGGCACCTGCAACTAGATGCGTAGCCGGCGTTTAAGGCGGTAGTAGGGGAAGAGGGGAAGAGGGATCCGGTAACCTCACTAATTCGGTGAACCACGACGAAGCATGGCTTCATTCCCGGTTTTCTATGAGTCTGTGTTGTTACTCCGGTCGAGCCGGCCCATACGCGCATGGCTCTTCCACAGTAAAATATAATAATAGCGTAACACATCCGTATATGTTTATACATGTGTGTGGTGGTTATGGAGATTTGTAATAGTTGACCCTGTCATCTGGGTCTCTACTCTCTACTAGGTGGAGGCCTGTATCTCTGAACACAGTGTTCTGCCATGAGACTTAGATTCATCCCACTAATATTATAAATGTGAAAGTTTGGATGGATGGATGTTTGTTAATTTTTTACGCAAAAATCACTGAACCGATTGCGATGAAACTTGGTATGTAGATAGCTGGTGATCTGTATTAACGCATAGGCTACTTTTTATTCCGATATTCCCACGGGACCGGGACTTACGCAGGTGAAACCGCGGGGCGCTGCTAGTCTACTATATATCCAATAGTTGGCTATTGGATGAGTGAGGTTACCGGAGGCCCTAACCCATCCCTCTCCCCTATTCCCGTTCTTCCCTCCCCCCTCTTCCCACTCTTCCCCCCCCTCCCCCTGTTCTCCTACTCTCATCTTAAAGGGCGGCAAAGCATTTGTGACTCTTGAGTTACAGGTGCTCGTGGGCGGTGGTAGTCATTTACTATCAGGTGACCCGTCTGCTCGTTTGCCCCCTATACCATAAAAAATAGAAAAAAAAAATGTAACTCAATAATTTAAAATGTTAACCACAGTTTTTCGAATGTTTCACTGTAAAATTTTCTGTTTTAGTTATAATAACATAGCATAGCCTGCACTTGCTACTTCACTGTTTACTGCATTTTTTGTAACGTTGTACGTATTTGTAAAACAATGCACTAAGTAAGGATTATATATTATTGTTATTGTATTAAACATAGAAGGTCCCAGACCAATGGCAATGCCAATATATTCGTGTACACAAAAACTTGCACTGAACTTGAATAAACTCTCTGAAGTTGCAGTCAAATACTACCGCAGCGCCACATAGCTCCAAATTAATAAAAATATGTTTTTTGATAATCACTACATATTATATAACAAAGTCCCCCGCCGCGTCTGTCTGTCTGTCTGTCTGTTCGCAATAAACTGAAAAACCACTAAACGGATTTTCATGAGGTTTGCAGTAATAGACAGAGTGATTCATGAGGAAGGTTTTTGTGTATAATTTGTACCCGTGCGAAGCCGGGGCGGGTTGCTAGTATTTTGATAAAATTGTAATAAATGTGAATATTTTTGAAATATATAGATATATGTTTATTAATTCAGTTGGACGGATTTGAGGGAAATTGTTAAGTAATAAAGGTCTAATATTCTTAATTGTTGTTGTTAAATAAGGATAAAATATTATTTGGCTACATAGGTAAAAATATTCTATATATTTATAATAGAACTTGAGGTTTTACTAAATTTGTATAGTAAAATTGGCGAGTATGGGGGGGGGGGGGGAGAACCCTAAGTTATTTTATACTTTTGTTTGTAATCTAGTGATTACACCTTGTTCCTATTATTGAAAGAAAACCTTTACCGGCAGTAATTTATTCATCCATGAAACATCGGGGATCCAAAAAAGGTGTGGTACCTTATTTATATATTAATACGTGAAGCGAAAACTTTGGATCCCTTTTTACGAAAATTGGGCGGACGGAGGAGTATGAAATTTCGCACACTTATAGTTTATACAGAGAAGAAGTGACAAATGCTAAAATTTTTAAACAATATTTGCTACAAAGTTAAAAAAAATGCAAAAACGGGTACATACAGCTATGAGTGTCCAGTATATATTTTGACCTGTCATGGTACAAAAGTCTAAACAATGACAGGTCAAGTAATATTGACCAATGAAATAAACCATGGTCGAAATTCGACCACCACGCGATCTCTAGTAAATATAAATATTATAACGATTAAGTCCTGTTTGTTTTATACACATCTAACATGTATAAAAGTCGTGCAAAATTGAAAATAATTAATTAATTTAAATTGTTTGAATATTTTGCTTTCTGCAATGCAACGTGAAGAAAGGAAAATGTCAAATATTTCATAGTAAAAAAATACACTGATTTTATTGAATTTAAATATATTGCTTTTCCAATGAGAACAGTTGTTTATGTTGACGGTACCTGCGCTTGCGCACGACACGGGAGCTTGACGAGCGCAGCGGGGGCCAATCTCTGTTTGTGGATCATCTCACTGTCTCACAATACATGCACGTATTGCCCTTACTTGATAACATAACACCACCATTTTATTATATGTATATTTTAGTAAGAGCAGGTATGCCTTATACATTCTTGTAATCTATTTTGAATACTTTAAAGGTAGAGGGACGGTATATTTCTCTTATTTGATAACCACACGGTAGCGATAACATGAATCACAACTTTTCAGGTTCGAGGTAGCAATTGTACCTACCTACGATACTGGAAATCAGTCATTAGGCAAAACAATAAACCCGGAACCCTCTGTTAATTAAACGATTTTCTTTTAGCGTAGCCTTTGTTGTAAAAAAATTACAAAAGCCCCCCTTGTCTCTATATTGATCTCATCTGATTTGGTTATTATGATAAACAAATCAGTCCAACAGATGAGTGTACTACCTGGAAGCCGGTAGGTGCAAGAAGTTTGTCTATATTAACTTTATTTAGATAAATTATGTATTTTATCTTGGAAAAAGATATTTGCTCTTAGACTGTTAAGCCACACTCTCATCACTCTATATAAAATATCACTGGGTGCTGTTCCGTGGTCTATCTGGTCAGTCTTCTACATCGTTTCTACTTCTATATTAATTCCCCTGCTTCGTGGCTAATCTTACGCCAAACTTATATGGCAATGATCTCATTGGTTTTTCACCCTTCTTGCATCTTTTTCTGCCACTCTAAATTTTCGCTACTATACCTTTAGCTGCGAACAGATAAGCGGGCTTTTAGACACTCATAAAGGTTTGAACTTTAACGTTGCTAAAATTTCAATGTGGCCACTGTGTTTCAGCATTAATGAAAGTACGCTTCCTGAGAACACATTAATTTGAACAGTTTTCCTAAACCTTCAATCGGGATCTTAGATTGAAACCCAAAACTTCTTGCAGTTCAATGGTCGCCCCATTAGGGTATCAAAGGTTACTGTATTTATTTTGTATGTACCGCAAATCAAAAGCTGCGATATTGAAAAGAGAGCGATCATCGTCTGCGCGCGCATCAAACGTACCGCCATCTTTGATTCCCCGCTTTGTGCGCTACCGAGTAGTTTGAGGACAGGGTTGTCTAACTAGAGAAAATAAATGAATGAAGAATGTTTGTATACTGTGATACGAATAAATATTATACGAAACGACCGTCACGTGTTATACTTAAAATGAAGTTGCCATTTATTTTGTTAAGTGAGCGAGTCATCAAAGAACTCCACGTATGATGCTCGGCTTATGGTATGTGACCCTTTTATTTTGTTTGTAATATATGTACTTTAAATTATTTACGTATTCAAAAACGTTGCATAAGGTGAATTTGTTGTCGCAGTAAATTTTACTAGTGTACTTGTTGGTAAAGTATTATTGCAAGTACAAGGTAAATAAAACACGCGAGCCCGGCCTCTGCGAGCTACTGCAGTCTCAATCCCGTTCCCGACCCGAGACTTACGACATCCCTTACCCTAGGTTCTTCTCCCTACCCATTTTTCCACGAACTTACCTTCTTCCTTCTTTGCTGCCTTAACACGACTACATTCCTAAGGAGAAATGAGACAAAATCCTTTGTTATATATTGCGCCGACCCCAATGAAAATTGGGAAAAGGCCAGGCAGATAATAATAATGATATCGTGTTAAATGGCTGGATCAAGGGACTGATGCAGAAGGCAGTTCTCCTCGACACGGCCCGTATAGTGAGGAGGTTCCTGTCTTTCGAGCCCTAATCACCGGTATCTTGATCCCTGTACCCGATGTCGGTGGTATATTATTTTTTGTATTATTGAATATACATTTTGTTTTGTACATATTTAAAAATGTAATTGAATAAGTTTTAAGATGAATATAGAGAATAATAATAATAACTCCACACGTATCACACACAGCCGTCTGATCCCAAACTAGGCAGAGCCTGTACTATGGTAACCACACTGCTGATAAACACACTTATATTATAGGTAATCAAAACAATGAAATAAGCTCACATTGGTTAATATTTCACGCAAAAATTAATGACTCAAAAAAGCATATAGAAATATAGATACTTACATAAATAATATACAAATGTTATACATTATATATCTTGTCGGGGTTCTCAAGTAATTTCCTTTCGAGGGTACATTCGAGGCCCTGGCTTTAAGACAAGGTGTTCACCGTGTATGTTTAGTCGGTTCGAGTCACACATACGACCTCACCGCGTGAGATGATCTCCCGTAGGGGATTCCACACGTCAAAAACATAATATTCCACAATACACTAAAGGCACTAAACCTTATACTTAATTAAATATTATCTACTTTCAATCTTAAAGTTACTATTCGACAACCCTAGCTTTCGGTTACTATACAGCATTCATTACAAGATTTTCAATTAATAATTAAGCTTATATTACAGTGATACTTTCTACTCGTGCGCATCAAAGAAATTCTTTAAAAACTGCCGATCCTTTGTTGATTCAAAATCAATTTTGTTCTGAACCATGTTGTTACTTTAAGTATTTTAGATTCTGTTCGATTAGATACAGACTTATTGATTAACCATAGGTATTGCAATTTTGTAAAGCATTTTAAATTTATATTAATGATGACAGCAGGTTTAAGGAATAAGTCCATAATTTATACATTAAGAACGCTCTAACGGTTAATCAATAAAAAGAGGAGTAACACTGATCGATAATAAAAAATAACATAATTTTGAAACGGTGTTATTATTTATATTCTCATTAACGTCTGTAACTTATCAAAATGATTTCACAAGTAGTGTAGCAGAAGATTGCCTCTCTTCGTTTAGGTACATAATGAGGGTGCTAGTCGGGACGGGAGGGAGGATGATAAGAGCCAGCACTTATCTTGACCAGTATAATTTGAACAGTCATTGGATAGACTTTTGTAGCATGACAGGGCAAAATATATACTGGACCCTATCTAACTTAATAGCACATATTCTTAATAGCACTCTTTCTACATATAAACTTTAAATATTTCAAATTTCGTATTTTCTGTGCGCTTTTGCTTAAGAAATGCGTACAAAAAATTCGCCTCAAATATTAATATACAAGAAGATAAGCCAATTATTTCAAACTGCAAATAGATAAATAAACCTTAAGTATACATAGTTTTATAACATTTGGTATTAGTAAATATAACATAAAACTATGTGAGTTGCACTTAACTTGCACTTGGAGTGTTTTATTTGGTACTTGTCCGCGGAAGCGACGGAATACCACTTTTGCGGCCAAAATACCCTGTCCCTGTGTGTGATTTGATTGTACACAAAACAAATCTTAAAAAATTGTGGCCATGATTCAAAAATAGCTCTGTTGTCTAATGTAACATTGAGACGATGTAGTACAGATTTATTCTCAAGAATAGTGGCGGTAGATTGCATTGTGGCGGTGTGTCTGGGATCCACAATGCGATTGCAGATAGGAGACCGGGATTATCCCACAAAGTGCCGAAACCTCCCAGGTCGTGTGTGACACAAGACTTACATTGCCGTTTTTAAACGTATCTAATAATATTTCTGATTTGTGTTTTTGCCAATCTTTTGGTCATCATGTTCGTAACATTTAGTTTAATTATGTATTTACGGAAATTAACGCGATCACCAAAAGGTATTACATACCTCTGAATGCAGTCAAACTGTGACCACGGCCAGTGCAACCTGGTCGAAACGTCAGGCAATTCAGAGGTATGTAATACCTTTTCGTGATCGCGTTAATTCCCGTAAATATATAACTATAATTTGGATGGATCGCGAAAGTTTAAAAGTTAGAACATTTAGTTTTTCATGATTAATTATGTATTTAATGCATAGTGTTTTACAATTCGTTTCTGTTCGAAATGTTCACTTAAATATTGTTGAAAAAGTAGATTCAAATACTATAATTTCTGCTGTTGATTGTGGATTTGTCCATACAAAGGAAGGAAATAAATTATTCTTAGCGAAAAGGTCGCCTTTTATAGGTCATATCCTTTTGATTAATACATTCCCTGTAAGCAATTTTTTATTGGTGTACAATAAAGTTTATTTCTATTCTATTTGTCTGTGACTATTTTCGTCATGACACCAGGCACTGCTACCGCCTTTTTGAAGTGAAAACTTTTTAGCGGCGTTGTGCACTTTTTGGAATGGGTAAAAAATGTTAAACTCGCGTCAAGACACGTGACTTGATCGAAAATTCGTAAGACGGAGCCGAGTTTCTTATATTTCAAAAAATATAACATTCGAAATTCAAACATTTATGAGCGGCCAGGAGGGCAGAACTTCCAGTGTACCCTATGTATACATTTAGATATGTTATTACCTACTTTTTATTTTTAACCTAATTATATATATATATATATATATATACAGATGTGTGTGTGTGTGTGTGTGTGTGTGTGTGTGTGTGTGTGTGTGTGTGTGTGTATGTATATGCAAATACATTGTGAAGTTATGTTTTCACTTCTGACGTGCAGTCCTACGACTGACTATTTTTTTCAGCGTGATACAGTAAGGACAGTCGGTGTGTCGCTGGCAACAGTACAAGGAGTTGTTCAATCTTACGAGGATACCGGCTCTAACCTACGCAGACCAGGAACAGGTACGGCCACGGCCAGGGCCAGCATGAGAAGTACTGGCACTTGGTGAACACAATGCTTCGAAATCACTTTCTCATAGGAACTGAACTTATAAATCAGTTCCTACGCTTCGGAGGAAGTAACCCAAGTGCAGGATGGTATGGAATGTAAGACGATGACTTGCTGAAGCTAATTTAACACATTTGGACTCGGTGTTTGGGTCTAAGATATGCCCGGAACCACCTTAAACCACCTTACAGATCACAAACACCTTAACGGTGTTGAAGATTGGTCACGAGTTATGTTTTCAGACGAATTAAAATTTATGCTCCGTAGGCAGAGTATTTAATTGTCTATTAAAAACAATTTATTTCACTAAGCTAACATTCTTAGTTTCCGAGATTTTCAGGAATCTTTATGTGACCCGGATTCGTATCTTCATGTGCCCCGGATTCATTACTCTCGAGTGTATAATACCATGCTAGTAGTGCTGGTTGAGCGTGGTATACTTTTAGGTTCAGAAAACTCCCCTGGGGGCTCACATTCTAGCTGAAGTGCTCTTAGCGATAAAAAAATATAGATAAATCCAATGGCAACACTTACAAGATGTGTGAATTGTGATTTTATGCATCAGTAACCGCTTCTTCAACAACAAACACATTGTAGCTTACATATCCGTATTCACTGATTTTGAATCGATTACCAGCTAATGTCCAAGTGCCCTTTGGAGTGACCAGGTGGGCATACAATGGTTTGGGAGATTTTCTGGAGTGATACCTCTTAATAACCAATGAAGGTTGTGCGAAAAGAAGTATTTTGAAATGAGGATTTTATCAAAAACTGGTTTTGGGATTACTCGAAAATTGGTGAGAGCAAATTTAAAAAAAAAAGGAAAGTTTGTAGTGTGCTATGCTTTTTAGTCGTAACTGTTATGTAAAGCACAAACCGTCTTACAACAAAACGAGAAAGTACCAATTAACTAATTCTAGATAAAAATTATGGTTATAGTAATTTTGATACTATTTATTTGCAATACGTTAAGTTTTGTTAGTTTGGGTGGGGCTTCTTCTTCTTCTTCTTCAAATTTAAGAGTTCTTAGGGAGGTCACCCACGGCGGCTCTTTGCAGCGAGGCAGGCAAGAGCAGAGCAGCCGCGATACAGTCGCGATACTGTCGCTGGCAGTGCACCCACGTCAACGACACCTGTGTCGTTACAATCGCGATGTTGTCGCGTTTCAGTAACGATACAGGCGCGTGCAAAAGCTATAGCATCGTAACTTCTTTACCTACTGCAATCTATGTGATCGCCACAGTTGCAAGTTAGAAAAAAAGTCGCGCGTTTGTATTGATACAGTCGCGCGTTAGTAGCGATAATCAATACAGCCGCACGTTTGCATCGATGCTGTCGCGCGTCGCAAGGACCAAAATTAGCCACGAAGACGGGCGTTAACGAAACGCACTACTGGATCAATCAGGAGGATTGTAAATATTCCGTGTTGTTAAAATACAACTTTAGTCATTGTTGTACATTATGATTTTTGTTAAGACTTTGTATTAAATTATCACATACCTCATAAGTTATTATAATAAGTTATTCAATGAAGTCCCACGTATATATATTGTGTGACATTAAAAAACTTTAAAACTTTTTCTAAAATTCACTTCCATTTTATAATTATTACAAGTACACCGCACTTCCAGGACAATGAAACTAATACGCCTTCTAAATTCAAACGCACCAATGGTCACTTATAAATCGGCGCCGAGTTTTTTTTTTCCAACGCGGTAAAGCAAAAGCATCTTTGGTCCGGCAGCCTAGTGAGCTCTTATCGAGGATTTAAATACAATTGTTGCGTGTAATGGATATGCACTAGAGCATAAATAGGTTTGTTTGTCTGTTACGCCGACACCCTGAGGACATTGTTGTTTGAAAATAAAAGTGACCGCTAAATGTTGTACTGTATAGTTATATATAGGATTTTTGTAAGCCATAGCGGAGTGGCTATTAACTAACTTTTGCGCGGTGGAACGTAATCCTACTGAAGAAGCGGCACACCTTTCCTTTAGATGTTCACCGTCATTGTGGTATTTGATTGTGGCATAATTCGAGATGGTACTTAGCCTTTTACACTTATTTGCCTTGGTCAGGAAGTCTAGTTTTAAATTTATATACAGCGGGAAATCATAGCTGCATTCGAAGTTTGAAATATTGTTTTATATAAGCGGGAGATCAAAGTCGAGTTGCATTCGAAGTTTGAAATGCTGTTTTTTTAAAAATAATGTACATTTATTATCTCTCGTTTTAGTTTGCTTGGTCTCTACGCGGCATTAAACTAATATAGGCCATATTATACGAAGGCCAGGTGTAAAAACACAATTTTCAAAGCACTTTCGTAAAACCATTTACTTTCTAGCCGTTCCCCCGTTTCACCTGCGTTTAATGTCACTGCTCCGTTCCTAAGGCTCGTAGCGTGATGTTACATAGCCTGTAACCTGGCTCGATGAATACTCTATCCAATATAATAAGAATTGTTCAAATCTGCCTGATAGTTCCAGAGATTACCGTGTTTAAACAAACAAATAATCGAACAAAAAGCTTTTCACTTTTTTAGGGTTCCGTACCCAAAGGGTAAAAACGGGACCCTATTACTGAGACTCCACTGTCCATATGTCTGTCTGTCACCAGGCTGTATCTCATGAACCGTGATAGCTAGACAGTTGAAATTTTCACAGATGATGTATTTCTGTTGCCGCTATAACAACAAATACTAAAAACAGAATAAAATAAATATTTAAGTGGGTCTCCCATACAACAAACGTGATTTTTTTGCCGTTTTTTGCTTGATATTAATAACGGCAACAGGGTAGACGATTGAAATATTCACAGAATATTATAGTGTTTAATGTTGTATAGATAATGGTACGGAACCCTTTGTGTGCGAGTCCGACTCGCACTTAGCCGGTTTTTTGTTTTCTCGCTACCCCACTCAACCTTAAATCTCATAATACCAAACGTGTTATCAGCGGAGTCATATATACTCAAATTATTTACGATACATAAGCTACTTTAAGTGATTAACTATTATTTTCATCGATTACTATTGAAATTGATGTATTCAAAATACTTTCACACGGTTTAATATTTATTAATAAGAAATAAAAAACTTCCAACATTATTTCATATATCTTTCGTTGAGACGTATCATGGAAGCTTCTATTACACGCACCAGCGACTTTTGACATGCTTGAGATCCAAGACCAACTTAACTTCACAATCAGTCAACTGCAACACAGTCTGTATTGCAGGGAAATAAGGTTACATTTTCATTGGCCAACGATAATGTGAGAGGTAAAATCCAGGCCTCAGGGTCAACGATGCTGGATGACTTTGGCAGGTTGGACTGAATGCTAGAGCTACTGTATGAAATAGACCTGTATATGAATATTGTTAAATATTATTTTCGTTTTTTTTTAATATTATAGGGGGCAAACGGGCAGATGGGTCACCTGATGGTAAGTAACTACTGTCGCCCATGGACACCTGCAACTCAAGAGTCACAAGTGCGTTGCCGGCCTTTGATATGGGAGCACGTTATTTCTTGAAGGTTTGGTTTTTTGTTTTTCTTTTAATTTTTGAGTTAGTTTTAAATAGAGTCTTGAACAAGATATATGCTTATAGCTTGCTGCAATACGGTAGTCAACTGTCAAAATAGCGTTTTGTGACGTCACATGTTGCTGTCATCAAATCATTCTCCTATGATATTTGGTTTGACAATTAATTAAAAAATAATAACAATCCTAAAAACATTCACGAATCAAAATTTTCAAAGGTTTTCTATTGGCACGCTTAATTTAGCAGTAGTTCCAACTTCCCGGCTGCTTGTTAATAACTTTCAATTATTTTCTACCCAAATCTATCAGGCGGGAAGTGCGCTTGTGACAAACAAGCGCACTTCCCGCCTGATAGAAAGCGGTCACCCGAGTTAATCAATAGACGTTTTGATATAATACATTCTAAAATAATATATTATTGGAACAAAGTTCCTTATCGCACGTTTCACTTCAGACGCTCGGCGGATAGGGGCTAGACGGAAAAAAAAACTTAGCGCAACGAATAATGCTGACCGCGAGTTCATTGTTTTATTTACGCTATCTGTGAATTCTGCGCGACACTTATGTAATTTGATGTTGGTTGTGCACTAATTATCTATATATTAGTTCGGGCAACTTTCGAAGATTGCGCAATTTTTTATTAAAACAATTTCCCCGACTGGTATAATATGTATTTTCAATTTATATGACCCTATATTATATGGTTGTTTACCCCTGTGTATTTCGAAGATGCACGACTGCTTTCGCGCCTGACAAGGGCCAGTTGTCAAGGAGTGAAGAGACCGGTCGCGACCTACTTTTTTTATTAATACCTTTAGACTTTATCTATAATATATACAGATCTCTCATATAATTTCACATAAAATATTTCACTACAGTAACAACATGTTTTAGAAATAAATTGTATGGGTACTTTCTTCATGCCCAATACTACAGTTATGCTAAACATATGAACGGAACGTGTTAGGGGTCACCGTACGTCGATACGTCACTTTGGAGGCTGTATCGACACCTTGTGATTGACAGCCGACCGTAGGAAACCACTACTGGATTGAACGGATATAACGTGCTGGAAATGATCGGATGTTTCATATTTTAATATATTTTAAGATCACTGTTAGTTAGGGGTACGACTCAATGACGTATGTAGGTTTCTTGCAAATTTAAAAAATATTTTTTTTTTATTCGAAGTTTGAAATTGGCAGTATCTCGGTTACGTACGTCTTAAAAACTTAAAAAATATATTTTCGAAATTCGAAGCCTCGTTTAAAATTCATTTATTTGTTGCGTCTTAAAGTGAAATGTGTAAAGTGTAATGAAAGTCTCATTACAATTCAATGTTAGTTTAGATTCGCACTGAAGATTCGATACCATTGGTTCCATTGCTGTAGGTATGAGGAATGTAATATAAATTGGGTTTTAACAAATGAAGTAATTGAGGAAGTTTGTTAGAGTAAACTGTTTTGCTCGCTGTATGTGCTATTTGTGTAAAAACCTGACACTCCAACTGCTAATGGCCGCCCGAAATTCCTATCAAGCGTATTCTAGAGAAACATGTACATTCTATTAGTAATCATGTAATAATATTTTATGATATGTATTAGATAAGTATAAGAAATATCCTAACAATTTAAAAACGAATGAAGGAATATATGTTTAGTGCATAAATTGGGACCGAAAGTTTTAAACTTCTGGGTGATGGTTTAAATAAAGCTCAATCATTCTTAGCTGGTGGTGTGTTTTTTTTGTGGCTTTATAAATAAATGAAATATCGTTAAATTGGTTCTGAATGAATTACAATAACATGCAATTTCTTTTCTGCTGCAAAAATTCTCATGTATCCTTTATTTCGAACTTATGTTTTTGGATAGCATTGTCACAGACATGTTCACAAATAATATAAAAAATTTAAACATGAGACCTTACAGTAATAATTACAAAACAATAACAAGTAAATTTTTATTTAAGCAAAAAGAAAATATTAAAAATTTAAATCTACATATTATTTCTTTTCCATAGCACTGCATCAGTGTGCGCGAGCTCTGTCTGATCACAAAATAACATTACCATCAAGCCCCTGCGGTTCGGTAGCAGAGGTCAAATTGTAATTTAATTAATCCTACGTGCACGATAAATCTTTTATGATTACCAATTTCAATAAATAGTATTTCAATATTGTAATACATAACGGGAATAACCGCGATTAAGTTTAGGAAATAGTGCATTTTATTCAATAGGTGATTTATTCTAGCTTAATTCGTACAGAAGTTTATACTTTTATTTAAGTGCCAATGTTTAAGTATTTATATCTACGGATATACAATACAAGAAATCTATTTTTTTTATTACAATATTTTATCTGTGACATAAATGTGAATGTATTTAATTTGATTCTTAAGTTCATCAGTTTTTACCAGCAAACCAAACTTTTAGAAGAGTAAGGTATGTTGACGTCACAATATAAAAACCGCAACTTGCATGTAAAATAAGGAAGATAAGTTGATTCGCCAAACATAAGATACCTTGTATGCGAAAACTAGCTAAGTCAAATCTTGAGAATCAATTTATCGTAAGTTATCTGATTTCTGTAAAAAAATCAAGTGTCCAGATTTAAGAAGATATATATTTAAATAGCAAACATTGGTGTAGCAGAAAATATCAAGTGTCAGAATGTGTGTTTTAAATTTATTTTAAAGAATGTGTGGCTTAAAGCGCCACCATATCTGAATTCTTTCGGAGCGGCGGATATAGTCTGACATAGATCTTCGTTCGGCTTAAAACAATAATCTGGACCGATAACGGATAGAAATGGTGGCTTTTTCGGGCTAGAAAGGAAGAATACCTGCATGAAAACTTAGCCAGTTGGTCTGATAGTGGCTCATCACCGGGTTCGAGAAGGCAGCAACTTGTTTTTCGAGAGGAGAAGCAAACCTTCTTGCTTTTTTTATGAAATAGAATAGGCGTTTGTCTTCTAACTCACCTGATGGAAAGTGACGATGAAGATGAAGATGGTACACGCCTATCCAAAAGAAATCTATTCACTCTACACTTGAACGTTCCAGGATTATAATTGAGTGGAAAAATAGACGCAGGCAGCTCATTCCACACTTTGGCAACTCGAACTAAAAAGGAGCTGTCAAAGCGTTTAGTTCGGCTTTTTGGTGTTCGACAACGAAAGGATGAAACCTCTGTCTGCGCCTAGTAGTCCGAGAAAGGAATGGTGAAGGTTCAATTAATTCATAGAGAGTTTTCGCACACTCACCAAAGTGAATCCTAAACCGAAAACCTTTACGACGATGCTCAAGGCTATATAGTTCCCTATTCGTGAGCACATCGTCATTTATGAGCATACGAGCTCTTCGGTCAACAGAGTCAGAGCTTTCCTCCAACTGGACGGCGTCATTAATAATGGTGGACCTGCCGGAGGTGGGCTGCGGTTAGATTCGGACGTAATAGTTTCATTGTGTCTTCTCCAGGGGCGACGGACGTTTCCACAAAAAAGGCGCAGAGCTTACATATCTTTTCTAGATTAAGGGATGTAGACAGCAATTCATATTTTTGCTTCATAGTTTTCTAAGGCGCCTTCTAAAAAACATGAAAAATAACTGTTAGAAATACTTAAAATTAAGAAAGCAAAAGAAAAAAATTAAAATTAAATTCGAAATATTCCGAGAACATTCTTTATATTTTGTTAAACAACTAAGCGATTTATAAACAACAAACAACTTACTTATGATACCCGAAAACGGATTATCATAATGGCATTTCTTTGTTAGAATATTTTTGTCAAAATAGCAAAGTTATTGAAGTAAGAGAATTTCATCTTTAGGACCTGAAAATAAAGTACAAAACAGACACGCGATAACTTTTACGGAATATTTTTAAGAGTAGTTGAATACGAAAATTAACTTTTGCCCAATAAATTTTGACAAAGATGGGGTAATATGCCGAGGTTCGGACGCTACCGAACCTACTGGGCGGTCTGTGGCAAAAAAATATTGTGATTTCATACTGACAGTAACCCACAGACATACGAAAAAAAGAATTGTTTGATGAAAATAAAATATTTCGAGATTTTTTATATTGTTGAAGTTTCAGATTTGGACTAACTTTTTAAATGGTGTTTTGACAATTTGAATATACATTGACATGGATCTTGATGATGGATGGATTCCACATACCATTTAGTTTTGTGAGCTGGCCAACTTATGCGCAAAGCGACGGCTAAAACTGGAAATAGACACAACTGGAGTGCTGAGAAAAATGAGCTTCGAGTCGAAGCTACTGGCCCTTCAAAGCTCGAGCTCTACGGGCACGCGAACTTAAGGGTTCGAGCTTTAAATGCTCAAGAGCCCTAAAGAGAAGACTCGAGTCGAAACTGAAGCGTTGTTACTTAGTAATCTAGTGACTCTAGCCTAATGTCGTGCATCATATAAGTTTGAACTGTACCGTATTGGGTTCCTTAAGAAAGTTTCTTACAAAGGTCAGGACCCTCTTAACCTCTGAAAAAATTTCGTTATGCTGTAAAATAAATGAATTAAAATAAAAAAGGTTGCCAGGCTTATTAACCACACGATAAAATATTTCTATTAGAATTTTGCACCTCGGCAGGCAGAACTCGAGCTTCGACTCGAGCTTTGCATACATAGACGGCTCGAGTCACGACTCGAGCAATGAATATAGGACTCAAGGCTAAAGCTTGAGCCTTGCATATAAGCCTTCTTCTTCCAATGAAACTCAAGTCTTCAATGAGTTTAAGACTCTGGAAGCTGGAACCTTTTAACTACACTAGGCAGGGCACGATTCGGGCATCACACAGCATTTAAGGATCTCGTATGTCTCAGGCAAGAAAATACGTAACCTAAATTCCTCACTCTTCAATTTTTAGGGAACTCGAATGCCGAACATTGAAATAAATTGAAATATTTTGTGTCGTTATAACTATAGATAGTTTCACGTGCTTTACAGAGCAGTCTCCATTACAATAACAGTTAGGTATGTTATTTTCATATTGTTGCTGCTCGACTACTTTTTTAATTTGAGCATAAGCCTTTACTCATGTGAAATGTGTGTCCCTACACGATATAGTGAAATTCAATAAGTATCAATTATCAATAAATGTAATTATTTTATCACAAACTTCTTTCACTTTCCAGGAGATTCCTAGACCGCTCATGTTACTTCCGTAGGGGATAAATTCTAATGGAGGGGGTGAGGCCTCCTGCCCTCCACAGTGTGGCCGCCTGCTGATCAAGAGATCCTCGAGCAAAAATTACCTACCAAATCCCTATATAGTCTGGCAAAGATCACCTTGATTGATATGCGAAGTATTGTTCTTGGCACTATGGCTAGCGTTAATAATGACAACTTAACCGACGTCAGACGATCGATTGGGTAAATAGGTCGTGCACGGTCGGATGGCGTCGTATGCGCCCGCGCTCGTTCTGACAACGTCTTTATTGGACGGAGGATCTTAAACTTGACTGATAGTACGTGATATTTTATTACTTCTAAGTAAATATTTGGGGAGTCTCGTGTATATAGTGTATTCGAATTTATTTTTTCTTTCAAATGGCCTTCTTTGTTGTTACAGTTTGTCACCAATCTTCTGAAAAGGAAAAGAAGAAATACATTTTCGTGCCATTTTCATACACCATGATCTAGAAAATTTCCTCATATGGACTACAAGCATCATGCTGTAAAAAAATTGCATTTCACCAGGAACTCAACACCTTTTTTTGACAATGGTGTATGGAATATGTTTTAAAAGACAGTTTGTCTGTGTATCAACAAATCTGTGTTGTATAATTCTTGTTAATTAATCAAAGCTATGTAAGTTAGAAACAAAGTAGATTACAGAACGGTAATTCCACTGACAGCTTTTAACTTGGTTCCCAATTTCTCAATAAGAGTTTGTAATAATTGTAATGTACAATACAAAGTAAGGTTTTCAAAAACATAGTATAAAAGTATGTTAACATAGTACAGTAAAACTATTTTGTTTTGCGCTTTCGGTACACACGGACATTCAATGTAGGTAGCTCGAACCACAAATCCTCAAAAGACAAACTTGTAGCTATGTTTGGTTTGTTTTATTTTATTTTATTTTATTTTATTTTATTTTATTTTATTTTATTTTATTTTATTTTATTTTATTTTATTTTATTTGGGATGCTTACGGCTTAAACAATATTAAAATGAAATACGTAGTATCAGATGCCAATTACAAGCTTCCACATTTAAAGCAAAAATGCTTAAACTAATCGTCTTAAGATAAACATAATATAAGTAAACATGCCCAGTTTAAGATCACTTAACTGTTCATAAAATCTCTAGTGAGTGCACTCTTAGTGGCTCTAATACTACCTGCAAATAAATCGAAGCGGTTGTCTAGATTTAGATTATTAAATCGATGGCAACAACGTGGTAGGAAGCAGTTTTTTCTATACGGAGTGTGGCTGAGTGGGACGTGAAGAAGTGTTGGTTTCCTTAGCCTTCGTGTGGGAGTTGTAATACCAATGTTGCCGAGTTGGAGTATTAAGATAGCTGTAATGAACCAAATGGTGACACATCATCAGCCCCTGAACTACGGCCATCATGTAATAGAAAACAAAATCCCTTACTCGACTCGTTCGGCCAGCCCCGATTATATGCAGCTGAAAACTTTTTGCATTTACTCAAACACGATTAAAACAACACCGACAAGTTGTTGTCAAGTGTACTGTCACTATCACTTTAATATGACATTTAGTGACACGTCGACTTACAATTACTGAGTACCTTTATTTAGCAATCTACTATATTTTTTAATTTTGACCTACCTTGCCGTGTTATGTACCTAACTACACAAGATATTCCAACTAAAGCAAAGCAATATTAACAAACTAAACCTCTCACTAACTACTTTATTTTTTTTTTACAATACCTCAAAATTTAAAAATAGAAAGTCTTACTAGAGATGTGATAGAACAAAACTGGGCATTTGGGTCGAATGACTCGATTAGTATTCGATTTTAGAGTCACCGCTGGTCCGGCACCTCGGCTTGGAACTCTTCGATCCATCATGTCGTTACGTCGCGGGATGGGTGCTCAAAGTTTGCAGTGACGGATATTTAATTTGTGAGGGATGATTTTCTTAGAAAATTGATCTGAAAGGAAAATTATACTTACTCAGGTATTTACATCTGGCTCCGCTTACTCAGTAGCTTTCGATCTCTTCTGAATTAGAGATGATATTTTTTCAATTCTTAATGAAAAGTAGTACTAGGTATATTTAATGTTCACCAGGTTTCAGTCTACTTATTCATTAACTAGAAGTTCCCGCGCGGCTTCGCTCGCGTGTACATATTTATATATTTTTCGTGGAACCCTAATTCTTTTCCAAAATAAAAGTAGCCTAAGTTATTCCTTATAACACCAGCTATCTGCCAGTGAAAGTGTTGGCCGTGGAAATCGGTCCACCCGTTCCATAGATTAGCCGGAACAAACAGACGAACAGACAGACAAAAAATTTATAAACCGATTTTTAGGCGTAGGTATCTGTATGAGCTTAAAAAAAACTATTATTTTGACATTACAAACAGACACTTCAATTTTATTTATTTATCTTGATTTTGATCGACCGGTTGAGAAGTCTGTCGTGAAAAGGTAACAAACGGACAAACACAGACTTACCTTACTCAGCTATCTGTCCACTATCTAATTGAATTGAATTGAACTATCACCCGGTACAGAAAGGGCGAAAATTCAAAACTTTCAAATATTTTAAGCCAAAGTAATACCCTACGGCCAATGTAATCCGACCTTACGGTATTGCTAATATTTTTAATTACTAGTTACCGCTTCTCATCAGGCAGCATATATATAAATCCAGCAATGAGTCCATCACTCATTTTGGATACAAAAGAAGGGCAATAGCCTAAGAGCAATTAGGCAATAGCCAATAAAAGCCAATAAACTTGAAATAATTTGACAGTGACAAATCAAGTACAGGTTTTAAGAATTCTTCCACTTTCTTGGTAAACCTTTAATGTTATATTTACGATAAAGATATATTCACGGTAGAGGGAAGTGCACAAAAGTATTGTCCTGTTGATATGTTGAAAACAGGTTTTTTTTTAAAATGACCTCATAACACATCAAGAAAGTAAAATGTGTCAGGAGTCCTCTTTAGTCATCTCTCATCTCCCAAACCTAACCCAAAGTACTTGAAAAAATATATCTGCATTTTTATTCTACAGTAAAGTGCTGAAAAATGTAACGTACGAATCTATAAGCGATACTTGTTTAAGAAAATAATAATAGTAAATACTGTAATATTGCAGTAATACTGAAAATTATAAAAATAACACAATGACACGAAAATGAATAGTAAAAAAAGAAATTAAGTGCAAAGCAAATGAAACTTTGAAAGCCACTGTGTTAGTGGGCAGTCTCGCGACAGAGTCGTCACGACTAATTATCGATACATGCCGATTATTCCAATTAATTAGGCCTCGCACACATACACAAAGACGTCGACCACACAGTAATTCAGTTGCCGAAGTTCATGGAAAACACGTTTTTTTTTTAAATTGACAGTTCGGAGTAGATGATTACAAAAGATTATAAATAACATACAAGAATACATTCCTAGTTCAAACGTAGACATTGATAGACGAATCACGAGATAGGTGAATTGAGAATATTCCAATTACACTTCAGGGCAAAAGCATTTATAACTCAAGTTTCCCTTTCGAGTTTGTATCTTAATTTTAATAATAATAATTTATTAAGTAGGTGCGTTATTTTTGACTACAGCTCATGCATATGGCGTACGGCAAAGGTATGCAGCCCAGGTCTAGTTTAGTATGGAAGCTTATATACATATTAAAAGAGCCAGATAATAAGGAGACATCCTCAGTTTCAAATTCAGGGTCAAATTACTGTTCATAATATACAAGCAAAAGATTATGAATGTAGACAGACGCGTGTGAGATAGTATGATATATGGTGTATTGTTACTCTTATACTCTGAAACAGCTGACCGTATTTGTCATTAAAATTTTACCCTGATAGATTGTACCTGGATTGTCATTTCGCAATTGTAGATCCACGTAAGCTAGTATATTATAATAAGATTTAACAATAACATTTCATTAAAATGATCACAAGGAAAAGGTTACGAGACATTTTTGGCTTATCTTTTCCAACCATCTTACTTTTTGTCGTTACAATCGTAACCAAAAATTATTCTATACAAAGATCAAAATATGCAGTAACTGAAAGTAAACCTTATGTTAATATTTTTAAAGTGTCTATTCAGCCGGCTCGTTCTATTCGAATGTTCGATTTTTAAATTTGTCGAAATGGTGATCGGTCGACATTTTGACAATTCGATGCCCTAAGAAAGTGTCAGGTGTATTTGAAGACCACCGGGTGATGCTCGCGCCAAAACTGATTGAGGACCTGATAGCAATAGTTTAAATTACAATTAGTGAGAAAATATTTTGAACATATTGTCATATATTTTTAGGAACCCAATTAACATGTCACTATAAATGTCCAACGAATTCATCCAAATGTTTGTACTCGTATGTTTTTATGTAGTATAATACATAATATACTCGTATATTGAACTGCCGGGCGATGAAGGAAGTTCAGTACAACTATTATTGTTGAATGCGATTTGACACATATATGTTTTCACGTGTTGTACTTAACAACTAGATAGACAGGTACGACATTTGTTGTGATACCAAAAAAAACTTATTTCTAGTTGCAATGTCAAAACAGATTTCTTACGATATCGCTATAGCATATTACGAAAGGATAATTTGAATGTCATTTCAGGAGGTGGAGCTATTACGCTTTCTGCCACTTAATAAAGAGCCAAAAGAGAGAGAGAGAGAAATATATAGAATACAGTCGTCCACGCGATTTTTTTTGGGTAAAAAGACTTCGATATATTATATTATATAATTGTGTTATGGTTACAAGGGGATTTGAAGAAATACTCGTAGAACTGCAATTGTCCGAGGTGGAAGACGAATCCTCCGTGGAAAATAGAGGTCAAAACACAGTACCCTATCGGTGTGAACCTACTACATTGACGAGAATAGTTTAATATATAAGCCGTATTAGAACGTTTTTATTTAAAAAAAAATTAGCCGCAAGGCTTTTGTATTTCTTAATATTCACGGACATTCCGCAAACGAGTTATCATAATAAACCTTTGGTGAAGTGTTACAATGATCAATGATCTTAAATAACAAAATAATTTCCGTACAAATATCTCCTACATAATAAAACCCCATCTAACAAAGAAGCAAAGATGCCGCCGCGTAAAGCCGGTTATAAAAAAAAAATAATCCGCCCCAAGTATCAAATAATAAACTTGGTAGCAAGTGAATTTTGGGGATCGGGTTGCGTTCCTTAGCGCGGTAAAAAAAGAAAACTTATTTTTTAAAGGCCCGTTCAGTTGTTCGAAATTCAAACATGACGTGTATGTCAGCGGCCGAGAGGTCTGACGTTTTTACTTTCATCTAAAAAGTGATTTTTATTTTTTCATTGTAAGGTGTTTCGATAAAATAATTTATCATGAATAAACATATTTTTGAATACAATTAATAATGTTTTAAAGTGATTGTTTTTAATTATTTCTATAAATACATATTTATAAAAGAACCTTTTACCTTTTTACGTTCTCTAAAATCTATAGAAAAAAATTACACATTTATCTTTTTAGTTTTTTAGAATATCAATATTTTCATAAACAATATTTCTTGGTGACGCAGTGTAACTATTGGTTTAACAGGAACCATAAAATGCTTCCACTTAATTATGCATTCATCGCGTCCGATGCACGAAACGAAATACCCCACAACAGGTTATCGAGATAACAGACGATTAAAAATTATATCCAACATTTTCAAAATCCATACAACTGATATACAACCGTAACCCAGTAGTATTAACAATTAAAATGCCGCATTACGGGACGTTAGATTAAGATGGAGATTAAGAAACAAAAATAAAAGGCGGGCTGTTTGAATATGGAACGTCACGTCAAGGGAAACGTCAAATTGTGACAGTTTCCGCGCGGGCGAGCGACGGCTCGGTGCGGTCTGTGCGATGTTTTTCTCGGCCCAAAGCAAGAACGTTGCTCCCGCCTTCTTAGAAGTATCATCAGTAAGTTTGTTGGCGAATTAAATGTTGTTTTTACATTTAATTACAGACAATTACATGAGGTTCTCAGTATTTGGGTTCGAATTTGTAGTCATTTAATAATTTTTGTTCATTCATTGTCTTTAAACATCTCTCTTTTACATCGGTTATTTTTTTTTTGTTATTCACTCTCATAAATATTATAATATTATGCTGTTGTCATATTTCAGGTATATTTAAATCAAATAATCCAACAACACCTTACAGATCTTGGTTACCGTTTCTGGCGACTCTGTCTAATTGGAGGAGAATGAACCCTACTGTAGTCTGGACGAGTGGCGGCTTCCGTGATCCGGTAATCGTCGACCATCTTCCCCTTGAGCCAATACCACTTAGCTCACTTTAAAAACATACATATATACTGACATACATACAGTATAAACTCACGCCCGACCTACCTCATTTTGCCGATTATAATTAAGTCCCACTTAATTAATTGGGGGCAAGGCTTTTGCCGATGCCATCAACCGGGCACTTCCCAATTAAATGGAGATAATGGGAGTATATTAAAAGGGAAAGGTAGGCAAGAAGGGAAGACAATGGAAGCGAAGGAATATTGCTTATACGGATGGATTGGGGAGTAAGTATAAGTAATAGCTCGAGCAGTTCCGCACTCCAAAAACTTAAGGAACTTATGGATTTAAAGCAACACAATTGTATGAAAAAAAAATGAAAGAATTAATGAATGAAAGAATGAATGAAAGAATGAGTGAAAGAATGAGTGAAAGAATGAATGAATGAATGAATGAATGAATATTTATTTGCAAGAAATATGGATAAAAAGATATTACAATATAGCAATATCAATATAATAATATAATATATATGTACAGCAAGTTTTTCTTAGGATAATGAAGTACTTTTTGAGTTTACTACCCCTTTTATTGTTACTAGAGGTAAAAGGGGCAATTCTTTCTATGGGGCAAACCGAAACAGCCGACTAAAAACCACCCTGGTGTTCCGCTGCTTCGGGGGATCGGGAGAGCGAGAATCGCCATCGCACTCTTTCGCAACAAGTAAGGAGTATTTACCTTCACCCTCTGTAACCTCTTTGTTCTATTAATACTGTTTTTACATTGAGAGTTTAAGTTAAATATAGAGATCTGAATGATGCTACATACGAATAGGATATGGTTAACTAATGCACAGTGCGTTATTGTTTTGAAATTTTAACATGACGAATAAACCATAAAGAAGACCACATACCAAGGTAAGTAACAATGAATAAAACTCATGGTACAAGAAATTCCAAATCAAACAAGCAGAGGAGCGTCATGCTATGTTACTAAAGTTTGTTTGCCGCGATAATGCTGATCAATTACCATTTCGTTCTTTAGATAGATAGATAGGTACTCTTTATTGCACACCAAAAAAAGTATTTTACAATCTAGAAAATTAATATTAAGTAACAGTACAATGGGCGGTCTTATCACTGTTGCTATTTCTTTAGATATTAAGATATTAAATATTTCTTAAAAATAAATTTTTAAATTATTCAACCAAAAACAGCAACCTTAGATATACGAAGCCCGTGTAAGGTACGTATAGCCTGAACAAAAATAACAGTTAAATATCCCATATATTTCGCAAAGCAGTTGCGCAAATAAAAAAAAGTAACAAACAGAAAAAAAATTATGAATTGGTACCCTGAACGGCGCATTGACAACGAAGTATTTTTGTGTCATACAGAGTCGTATTCCACTAGTGTGGTGTGGTGAGTAGGTCTTCATAAAGACTCCTGTCTTGCAAGCCTACTTGCTAGATAGCTTTACTTGCCTAGCACTAGTTTTCGTCCAGATCTTACGCGACAAATGAATGTCAATATATGTTCGAAAACCCACTTCAAATATGTCACCAAAATACCACCATAGCTTCTCATAATACTCGTCAAACACCCATTTACCCGTGAATAATTATTTTGATAACATAATTCGTGTTTTCCGCCGTTTTGGTGCGTTGTCCCTGCGATTGGTGATCGTGGTCTTCGCGTCTAATCGAGCGTTCGACCGATCGTAATCGATAATAATCGTTCTTATAACAAGTCGATTGTTGTAGAATTTACCTTATGTCGTTATAGAGTATGCAACTGTTCTCGTAGTTTATTAGTGCACGAAATATGGGGGATTAGGATGAAGGAATTTAAGTAATAGGTACTTTAAGTAGACATTTCCAGTTGCGACACTTAAAAATCGTATCTCACCATGATTTGTGGTGTTCTTTTCGCACAGCACGTAGGTAAGTAATGATTTGTGCACACTAATTTATGACTTTTCCTAGTGTTCACAGACTGTAAGACTCAATTTTTTAGGGACTCGTTCCTCAAAAGTAAAATAGGAACCTTCATAGGATCATTTTGCTGTCCGTCTGTCTGTCTGCCCTTGTCCGGTTTTTTAAGTTTCAATTCGTTTTTTTGTATAGGTAATTTGATCAGAATATGACTGAAAATTAACTAAGTAATAAAATAAAATGAGACTGAAACCTGAATCATCATCCTCCGGGCCCTTTCCCAACCAAGTTGGGGTCGGCTTTCAGTCTATCTACGATATGGCCGACCTTGACATTTTACGTGAAGCGACTTCCATCAGATCTCCTCAACCTAAGTACTAGGCGATATCGAAGTTCCGTAGTTAGACCAGGTTGTCGGACTTTTTAGGGCTCTAACTACCCGTAACGAATGCCACAGATGTTAGCACCCGGGACCGACGGTTTAACGTGCTCTCCGAGGCACGGAGGGGTCTCAATGTGTTAAGAATAGTCACCCATCCTAGACTGACCTGGCAAGTATTACTTAACTTTGTAATGTGCTAACCTACTCGGTTACCACTTAGCTACGAGCCCCTCGAGACTGAAACCTGAATGCAGGGCGAATAAAAGACCTAAAACGAATTCCAAAGTCCATTTGAATAATTATTGTCAATGTCAGAATCGTGTTATTGTGAGTGAGTGTTATTGTGAATAAAAATGCTTTTGTACTTCCCAACGTCTCAGGATTAACCCATTACCTTATATCTAAACAACACCTGTTATATAACGTTATAGTACAGACATACATGCATAGGCCTTTATCCCCAAATCACGTAATAGGCGGCAAGCCTATTGCCGCCAACCGGGTATTTTGGGAATTAAAGATGGGAAAATTGGGAGGATATTCAAAGGGAGAGGTAGACAAGAAGGGAACATTGCCTTCCCTTCTTGTCTGCCTCTCCCTTAAGGTAAGGTAAGGGAATTTTGTGAGGTGAAGGTAAGGGATATTGCTTATAGGGATGGATTGGGTAAGCAATAGCTCGGGCAGGTCACGGTCCCACACCTGTTACTCCAACTAGCTATTGCCGGGAAGTCCAAGCAACACGCGCGATACATATACTATCAGTTCCAGCGCGGCTTCTCTCGCGTGTACATATTTATAGATTTTGCGCAGAACCCTAATTCTTTTTCCAAAATAAAAGTAGCCTAAGTGACACCTTATACACACAGTAAAAGTTCCGTGGAAATCGGTCCACCCGTTCCGGAGATTAGCCGGCACAAACAGACAGACATAGACAGACAGACAGACAAAAATTTTTATGCAAAAACCTGTATGAGGGTAAAAAGAAACTATTATGTTGACATTACAAACAGACACTTAAATTTTATTTATTTGTATTGATGATACAGACGACTAGTTTTCCAAAATGTCAACAATTCCTGGGACCGATAGTCATTGAAAACTCAACGCATCGAGAATGCGTTGAGTTTTCAAGAATAAGCAACTTCATAAAAAAATATTTAATAAACTTAGACCTTTATCTCTTCTTAGAAATAAAACAAACAGCTGTTGCACTTCCCTGTTTATTATAAGTTATCAGGAAGACATTCTATCAAAAGGGTTGCTACATAAAGTACAATTTACTATATAATCTGTTCGGTGAGTTGTCTGAAACAGCCCGCCTTCCCACACCGGCTCTACTGTTTAAATTGAAAATATGGAATAACTTTGTAAACATCTTAGACGTGTACCGCGACCGAACAAAGTTGATACTGGCATGAATTAATGTATTTTAAAAATAAATACTTCCGTATATATCCCCCATCATTGTCGTAATTACATATTTATGACACTCTGCTTTAAAGTGTCAGCAGAAGATTATCAAATTTTATGTGCTAGTTTTATGCACACTTTCCAGTAGTCTTTTGTAAATCGATTATAATGAATAGAACTTATATTATTTACAACAACGTAATGAATATATTTAATGTGCTAAATTAAAAGTTTTTACCACATCAATAAAACAAAATAATAATTTTCCTTAAAAAACAAGCGTATTTGGCTAGAAAAACCTCGTCGCGATATATCTATCCTAGGCAGTGGAACCGGTAACTTCTTTCTTGGTGGAGTCGTTGTTGGCCCTATAACCTTGTCACCCTGACTGCCTACAGATAAGTAAAGTGGCTCCTCTCCGCTGCAAAAAAGTAAACCTTAGTAAAAAAATATGCTACCCGTCATCCGATCTGCGGGTTAGAATTCACTCTCCTTCAAGGGAACGAGGTCCAAAAAATGGGGTTAAGGACGTATCACGTTAACCTTCCTCTCCCAGCGACATCTGATGTCAGACACAATCTGTGGTTTTAGCCGATTCAATTGATGGCTATAATCGCTTTGTTTTGCATGAGCTTGGATAAGAAGATAATTAAGGTTTGTAATGCTTACTATTTATTTATGCATAGAAATTTGTTCTTTCTATTTTTTAGATATTTTTTTTCGTTCATGTTTGTTATCAAAAATTGTTTTATTTTTAGTAGTTTTACTATCTTACTATTTTTGTAGTTACTGGTGTGTTAGTTTAGTGTATCGTGTACTTTATAACTTTATTTTTTTGATAATAGTAATTTCTATTTATCTTTCTTTTAAAAAGCTTAATTTTAAAATGTTTTGCTTTTTTCAAACAAATCAAGAAACTATCAAGATGTATCCATCTTAAGATTTCAACAGGAGCCCGATGCGGTGATGCGTGCTAACGAAATTACGCGGCCTGGTTAAGTGAACTATGAAAATAGGATTTCTTTAGCATTCCACCCCCTCCACCTTCCCTACCCCGTACCAGGTGGTTAGAAGGGATTATAAGATTATCAGCCATTGATACCGGGCCTCCTGTAATTATATACATAGAAAAGTGATTAATTTCATACTTTGTATTCGTTGTAAACAAAAAATGGAAGGCTGTCATTCAAAACAATCTCACGTTAACATAATAACAGTTTGGTTTTCTCCTCTCTCCGTAGAATAAAGAGAATAGTAGAAGATATGGAAAAGAAAAATATTATTTAAAAACCGTAAAATGAAGAAGAGAGAGAAATGATATAGATACCTAGAGAAAAAGAAGAAAACCAAAACCTAAAAAGACGCAATATATTCATATCCTATGTGCAATTATGTTGAAACTTTAAAAGGTAAGTACTTCAAACCTTAAATTTTGTGAGATTTTTTTAGAATCGTTGTGATTTGAAATTCGATCCAACTAAAAACTCACACTAAAAAGAGATAAACAAAACAAACATTCATAAATAGGATTTAGCCTGCGAGAGAATGAGATAGAAAACAAGTATACAGTGTTTCCTGTAATCTTTGAAAAGAGACAAGCATATTCATAATAAGGATTTAACCTGCGAGAGCCTGCCGTGTGTGAATTACACACACACACTTGTTTTATTAAGAAATATCTAAATGTTATGTTAATATAAAATAATATTGTCCGTACCTTAAGCAATAGTCCATATCACAGGGGAAAAGAATTGACAAATTAAAAAGTACTACTATTTATGTACCTACGTAGTTTTCGGAAGTCAGATAACTTGAACTAAACACATACCTATTGTCAAATACATTGCAGATTACATAAACACATCAATGATGCAGGTAATTCTCGATATTGTACGATATTAAAAATATTTCTAAAAGTAAAAAATACTCAAAGGCTACACTTTTTGATAGGCACATCCAAATTAAAAAAAAACTTGTTTACAAACCAAACACTTGTTTGTTCGTCAAACAATAGCACACAGATTAACAAAATCGACCACTTTTGTTGCGCAAGCACACGTAATCTTTGTAAAGATGCACCGCCTGTTAAAATGTTGCCGACACAAAGAAAAGCCGACATAACAGCAACTCTGTTATTGATATTTTTACCTACAACAACTGGTACAACCCCTACCTTTATACCTACGTCGAATGTCTACTTCCTGGCAGTTCTCTTAGTAGAGCCACACGCGTGAGTCCAGTGTGACGTGCGCTCTCGTGAAAGTTTACGTCGCCGCTCACGACGCCGTCGTTGCGAGAACTACTGAACTATAACAATCTATTTATTTTTTTGGGTTTTAATTAGGTGTTAATATTAGTCTTCCCGCAATGTCTGAGCTGCTGTTTATAACTTTATCTAATTTAAAATCGTCTATTTCAGATACCCGTAATAGAACGCATATAGATTATTATGCCTTGTGCCGCTTCGTCCGTGTCGAATTCCAACACTCCCTGAAATAGAAGTACGAACTACAACTTTTTCCACCAATTACAAAATAAAGTCAAATGGAAATTATTTTATTTTACTATTTCAGTAGGTGTAAAATAAAATAAGCCAAACGCCATCTATTGGGAGGTAGCTCAATTGCGAGGGACCGCAAATTTAACTTGTTTTACCCATCTCCCCTCCGGCTTAAAGCAACTGAGAGGGAACTGCTCATGGTGTAATCGCTGCCTAAATTTTATACAGATGCCGCTAGCTGTAGTGAAAGAGAAAGTTTCGCAAAATTATAACCTTAGGAAGTGTTAGCATAGTGGTATACCTAAATTAATTATTCCTTAAAAGAAACGATTTCTACAAAGAATTTTCGGATTGACAGTTCAAGCAGTAAAAGTCCCTTTTGGAATAACTTTTAACTTAAGGGAGCTCGTATAGGATGGCTATGGGCTACGTAACATATGTACTAGAGAGGACTGGTAACTATAAAGTCAAAGCTAAATATCATCATTCTACGCTTTATGGTCTAGGAGTAGTCACGTTTAACTTCAATCAAAATTTAACGCATTCGATTTAATTATGAAACATTAATGCTAGTCTCTCAATCATTTATACATTCGATACTAATTCGTTGAAGTTGATCATCATCAGCTCAGACGTGGAGCATCCACTCACCTTAATACTTGCAAAAAAGAAAGGATTTGCGTTGTCTTCATCTAACGGCTCCCTGCCGGGAGTATGCCGTGGTGTAGTGTGAGTAGACTTATGCTACTCATTAAATCTGTTATTTTTTTTATGGTATAGGGGGCAAAGGAGCAGACGGGTCACCTGATGGCAACTGCAACTTAAGAGTCACAAGTGCGTTGCCGGTTTTAAAGGTGGGACTAGGGGAAGAGGGGGAGAGGGGGGAGGGAAGGGAAGGGTTAGGGCGTCCGGTAACCTCACTGACGCGGCTCTCAATACAATCATTGTTTCACTGCCGGTTTTCTGTGAGGCCGTGGTATCGTGGTATGGAGCCGGCCCATGCGTGCCGAAGCATGGCTCTCCCACGAATATGTTGGCGCTATTAACATTTACCTATCACAACCAATTATCTACCACAAGGTGATTCATAGTTAGACAAATTAATATAATGATATGTGATGATTTTAGTTTAGTAAAACACGCTTTAATGATGATCCGAATTAAAAAGACAAAAAGAAATCAGTATCAACCTCCTGGCTTCACCTTCAGACCATCGTTACCAAGCCCAATCTCTTGAACTCGTCAAAAATAGCACCGGGGGGGGGGAGAAAAATTTGTCTTTTTCGATCGGGGGGGGGGGGGGGAGGCAAATAAGGTATTGTACCTTGTAATTATTATCGCGATTGTGTCCCCAATTACACACTCTACGTACTTGCCCAGCATTTTTTTTATTATATTTTTTTATTTGATTTACATTACAAACTCGAATACATCGATCTATTCTGTTCGAATACCACATTCTAATACCATTGATATTTCTATTTAGTCGTATTTATTTTTTATTCCAAACGGATACCACTTTTTTAAACTAATAATACCAAAACAGGAATTGGGTTACAGTCTGTAAAAAATGCTTTGAGTGGTGTTTATAATGTAATATTACTACACAATTTGCTGAATCAAAATATAAACTCATACATTTTTTGTTTTTTCTTTGCATGCTTAATGTTTTTTATTTTAATTCAGATAATTTTGTGAAAATATATCACTATACACAGTTATAAAAACTGGTATTCGTATTGTATAAAAAACGAATATGGGCACAAAGAAATACCAAAAGGCCTACAATCTGGTATTTGAATGGAATAGATCGAATAATCACATTTTATTTATCTAACACAGTGTTCTATATTTTATTCGGATCCAATGAAACGGTGTCCGATCATTAAGCAGCAATTATAACAAAGGGGACAAATAAAAATAAACCGGCCCTGGGCGATAAATAGCTGTTCCCTCCTTGGCTTACCGCGGGGACAACCCCACGGTCTACTAGTGACGGGGCATTGACGATACGCAATGAGAATTTGTCGATAATTTTAGTGTGGTATGCGACAATGAGTTATAATGCTTAATTTATAAATAGGCAGGAATTTTTGAAGTGAAAACTTCTTTAGGCACGTTTGTGGACTTTTGCAATGGGGAAAAAGCACTGAACTCGTGACCGTCACGCTAATAATACATAGATACACTACTAGAGGGCGCTAATCTAAACATAGAGTTCTGTCAGCTCCTTATTAATTAATGTCACCAACCTGCTAATGTGACGTTTTAAGTTCGTTTTGGTTTTCATTTCTGTCGGCAGCCCCATGACTGCCTATTTTTTAATATATTTCATTAACTGTAACAAATAAATTTCTAAATTTTAAGTTTTCGCAATTTATTTATACAACAGATTTTTTTTAAGTTTTTACTACAGGTATTTGTGAGCTTAAAATATTTTATATCAATGTAGGACTCGAGTTACCTTAAACTATATGTCCATAGGAGGAATGGATACATCATATTGGGATTTGCTACCGAATTTGTTCGATGGGAGTGTGTTCCCTTACCTTCCTTTATTCTTATTTTTTTGTCGCTATCCCTACAACATTCTTGACAATAATAATAAATAATAATGTTCGTGAAGGCCCCCCTTTTGATAAGAATTCACTATTAACAGAATTTGCAGTAAAGAGGTTTGTTACAGACTGTGCCACTATCAACAGAATTGGCCGTAAACGATATATGTGGTGTTTACCATTATAAGTTTACACTTAGTATAGCTTACTTAGCCGCAATACTAGGGACACAGCGGATAAAAATAATCACTTATTAACTTGTAACACTGGTAATATAACTCGTACGGATAACTTGCGTTTAGCACACATGATGTTAATTATGGTTAACGATTGGTAAATTTGAAAAATTTCTACAAAACATGAGAGAATGTCTCTCATGTAATCTAATATATAAAAATCTCGTGTCACGGTGTTTGTGGTCGAACTCCTCCGAAACGGCTAGACTGATTTTAATGATTTTTTTTTTTTATTTAGTAGGTATGAGAACAGGTCGTAAAGTATTTTTCACCTTCATGCTGTCACCCCCCATTTTGCAGCTAATATATATTATTCATTATTGCGATACCTTACCATACTTTCAAGCCTACGTGTTTGATTATTATTTGTTATTATGCTTGATTTTATTTACCGTGATAATTTTGTTTCAGGCTTTCATCATTGTGCTGTCCTTAGCCGCCACTATTTGAGGTCTTCTTCTGTTCGTGGTACATTCAGTTAAATTCCCAAAAACTAACAAAAAGTGTTATTGGAGTATTGGAGTATTTTTATAAGCCTTTCATAAACTCTCCACCACTACTTATACAAATTTTCATGAATAAACCATATTTGAAAACACATTTTTCAATCCGTCTCAACCACTTCCTTAACAGCTTGCTTAAACGCAGCTAGCGCATTTGCTGGCGATAAAAACTGTACCTACCCTTGAGTAGATATTTTTATTTCAGGGAATTAAAAAAAATTCGTGGTGCCAAATCAGGACTGTAAGAAAGATGAACCAGAAGTTCGACCGGTGTGCAGTCCAAGAAGTCTCTAATTTTAAGCACCGTGGGCGCGGGCAATTTTTAATGGTAAAGAAGCCTGCGGAGTCCTGTATTTGGTCACTTGCTGCTGAAAGCAGTGAACACTTCTGGCAAGCATTTGGTAGTATACCAATTGGCATTAATGCTTGATCTCGTAAAGGCATTGACACCAGATACCCTGGCATAGTGAAAAATCTAATCAAAATCTTCTTTGCGCTTCTCGATCGCTTCACTTTGGTAGGCGTTGACTCATCACTCAAACAGCCAAACTGTCGACTGGCGCTTTGTTTCTGGACCCTATTGATAAATCCGAGATTCGTAACCTGTCATAAACGCGTCGAAATTAGTCCGCATCAAACTAATCTATTATATCATGGCACCATTCCACGCGAGCCCGCCTTTGAGCGTCAGTGAGTTTGTGCGCAAAGGCAAAACTAGGCGCCTTACGCAACGGTACTCATGTAAAACCTTGTGAACCCTTTCTATACGCATCTCTTCATACTGGTTATGCCTATTATCTTCGATCAACTCGTTTTAACTGCTGACACGTTTTCTTCCGTTAATGCGACCACATATTTCATCATCAGGCAAAGTTAGCCGACTTCGCTCAAATTCACTGAACCATCGGTACATAGTTGTCTCAGAAAGGAATTTTTCAGTGAGACACAATAATAACATTTGGTTCTTAAAAAATGTGGAGGTTGTTTTGAATTTAGAACGTTTGTATTTTTTCTCGTACTTAAGTGTGTTCCATTCATAAAAAACTCTGCCTCCATTTCACTTCCCTTCCGTCTAGTCTTTAAGCGATCTAGCTTTTATTTTTGAAATTTTCCTCGTCTCTAAAACTATTTTTTTTCATTCTTACGAACATTATCAACACATTGCTTTCATCTTATCTCAAGACACATCTCTCAGTTATAATGCTTACATACTTACAATTATCTAAGATCAAGCAAGTGAGCTTAAGTTTCAAATTCCCGTGCGCGATGCCGCAATTTCATCGACTGTATCCCTTCACTATTCGCACGCGGGTCGATTTTGATCCCCGATACAATTACACTCTGTGTGTAGACTCGTTACTGCACAATCTTCTCAACACTCCTCTCCTATTCTTATAGTACGCACGCAAAAATAAACCCTCCTTCTCTATACTATAGTAGATTTCACAATAACAGATCCGTCCCCCAAACTTTCACCTCTTTCAATAGGAGTTTAAACCTAAATACCTTGCGTAGGAAAGCTTTCACTTTTCAGGAATTATTTTAGACGTAACCGATTAGTTTTGAACTGAATTTCCTAAGTTATAAGGAAGGTTTTCGTAAAGCAGAGTTCAGTTTTTCCGAAGGCGGTAGGCTTAAAACTCTCGAAACCAATTCTGGAGGGTTTAAAGCTTCCAAACAATGGATGGAACAATTCGATATTTAGCCGATTATAAACGTTCACTGTAATGCTCTTAGCAAGGTGTGATTTTTGTTACGATCCCATACAATTCCCGCCTTAATATTATTGAAGTAATAATTCTTCTCAATATGTAAGGTATTTATAAAATTATATTTTGAAGATTTTTAAGACAATAATGATTTGATGATGCTAAATGTTCCCTTATGTTGTGTGTTATGGTTTCTGACGTAGATTTTATTTGTGAGCTTTAATCAAACGACAAAATACCTTCTCCTAGACTTAGAACCATATCCGTAAATGACCTGAATAAATTGTCCTCGATAGGGATCAAACCAATTACATTCGAGACATTAAAAAACATTTCCTTTTTGTGTAAGAGCCTTGTATTGGAGCAGAAATCACATGTCACTCGAGAGGAGACACCAGGAGAAAGAATTGATTTAGATGCCGCATTTGTAAAGTAATGGAGACACACGAAAAGCTCTGAGAAAACCGCATATGCTGGTCCAGAAAAGAGATAAGATGAGATGATGACCATGAGTTAGAGAATACTGAACATAGACGAGAAAAGAAGAGACTGTGGATCCAAAACTGACATGTAGACTGCGTCAATACGAAATATATATCAATAAGAAAAACATGATGATATAACGAGAGAAGATATTTTAGGGTTCCGTACCCAAAGGGTACCATCGGTACCCTATTACTAAGCTATCAGCGGGTTGTATCTCCATGTACCGTAATATGAAAACAGTTGAAATTTTCGCAAAGCAGGTATTTTTATGCAATAAATAAAAAAAGTTAAGGTGGCACATAAGAAACGTGATTTTTTTGA
The DNA here is from genome assembly GCA_963859945.1 of Euplagia quadripunctaria. Lineage (NCBI taxonomy): Eukaryota > Metazoa > Arthropoda > Insecta > Lepidoptera > Erebidae > Euplagia > Euplagia quadripunctaria. The sequence continues at coordinate 12,999,722 of OY982578.1, forward strand.
CGTCCGTGTGTCTGTGCCAGTGGGCTGTCCTGTACCGTAATAGGTAGACAGTTGAAATTTTCACAGTGTGTGTATTTCTATTGCCCCTATAACAACAAATAGTAAAAGTTATAGATCTTTATGTCTATTGCCACTATTACAAAAAATAATAAAAATAAAATACAAAACTAAGGAGGACATATGCCATACAAGAAACTTAATTTTTTTCAACGTGTTTGTTCGACCGTGTGTGTGTAGAAAAGCAAGTTTTTACAGCACAAATAAAGGGAAAATTCCTAAAAATAAATAAAGTTGAAAATTAAGATAAATTTTAGTACTTACAAGTTTTCGCGAAGATCTAAATTTGCCCATATCTTTTTATCGTGTTGACTCAAGACCTTGATTTTTATAGACTTAATAGGGACTATAAACGTCATTATCGGGTATAAATTTCAACTTGCTAGTTCCACCCGTTCCTGAGAAAATCGGTGGTGACACACGGGCAGACAGACAGACGGACAAGAGAGTGATCTTAGAAGGGTTTCTTTTTGTACCTTTTGAGGTACGGAACCCTAAAAATTACGTAGATTGAGGGTTTGTGCGGTTGAAAATGGACAGTATTAAGTATTTGGTATGTGGTATTTACAAACAATACTTTGTTACAATTTGATTAATACTCTTAATATGCAGTTTCAGGTAAAAGTACATTTCTGTACTTTAGGGAAACGGAAAAACGGATCTGTTTAAGTATCAATCCATTTTAGTCTCCTTGTCAAGACCCTGATTCTTAGGAATGGGTGGAGGTATCCACTTGATATTAATATCAAATATTGAAGTCGACAGTCAAATAAAGCTGCAAAAAAAATCATAGGTACTTCTAAGTCAACGCAATGACAAAAATCAGACATATAATAAATCTATACCATAATACGGTACTTACCGTTGACCTAGAATCATGAATCAAAGTAAGAAGGTCTTACAACATAATGAATTTAGAAAAATTAAGATCTGAAGTTTGTACATACTTTCGACTAAATTTGCCATTAGAGAATTGATGTATCTATTGGAGAAACATTATTTCCACTGCAATGCTAATCTTATCTGTAATTTTATGAAATTCGGTGAGTTACTTAGACTCACGATTTCTGGGATGGATTAACTAACAACCATATTACGTTTGAATGGAAACCTAAAACCTTAGCTGCTTTTAAAAAAAATATAAATACTAATATTTTTCTTGTGCAGTGAGTACAATGTACAATAAATTCTTAAATGTCACTTGAACTAATGGACATAAGAAATAATCAAAAAAGTGCGAGTCGGACTCTCTCCGCACCATCGTAAAAGATTTAATACCATGTAAGTAATTTTTAATTTATTTTTAGTATTTGTTGTTATAGCGTTAACAGAAATACATCATCTTTGAAAATTTCAATTCTCTTGCTTTCACGGTTCATGAGATACAGTCTGGTGACAGACAGACAGACGGACAGTAGAGTCTTAGTAATAGGGTCCCGTTTTTACCCTTTGGGTACGGAACCCTAAAAATGTGCACAAGACCTTACTCAACTCTTCTCACTCACTCATTTAAAAGAAATACATTTTAGTACAGTTAGTTTTAAAAGAGTAAGTAGGTGTATTTCCACATGACTATATGATTAAACCGCATTTTAAATAAGTAATACTCAAGTCTGTGATAATGAAGGGTGCGATGCGCGTACGCAACGGTAGGTGTGCTTCGAGCCGTGTGACGCGGTAATTGTGTGCGCTCACCCTTACACACTAAGTACCTACAGATAATATTGTAAAACAGTGTTTTTAAATTTTAATTGTTTTTTAATTTAAATTAATAAGCTGCTTAAGTATTTGTAACACAAAAATTTAGCTGTGAATCATTTAGAAGAGTAATGAAAAGTTTCGAATAACTCCGACTTTATGGTTAAATTAAAACCATAGTGTAAGATTTTTTTTACAAACTAAGTACCTACATTTTACGCAATACCTACAATAAGGTCGTCTCAACACCTTCAATATTTTTTGAACGTGATCATAGTGTGACATAACGTGGAACTACTCATAAACGAGGCAGCTTTTAAGAGAGCATGACTACCGGAATTGACAGCCCTGCTTACAGGACTGCGACTTTACGAGAGCTGGGCCATACCTATGTCTCAGATCTCATCTTCTGAGATAAGTCTTGATCTTGATTCGCTATCAGAGTCCAAGAAGAGTATTGATCAGTTGCAAAAGATCGTGCTGCAGTCTGGCAGTCATGCCAGATTGGGTCTGTCGTACAAAATTGTGTAAAGAATGACATTAACTCTTTTTGTTAATATGTATGAAGGAATGATTTGGAACTCAGTTTTAAACGAAAGAGTATTCTCATTAGACATACATCGCAAAAGCGTGTGCTCTTCTGTAGGGTGGTTAAATTTTCCACGATCTTCTGTGGAGTGTGAAACGTTCAATTGCATGATTTGTTAATTTTTTGTGTAATGGTTGTAAACTGGTTCTTTCGCTATAAGATTAGGTACAGGATGGAGGTTCCTTGTCTTTGGGAATGACAGTTTGTTATTTTTTTCTAAGTATTGCAATTCTTAAAGAATTGTAGCTCGAAAAATCTTTCCTTCTTTTATGGAAGGTGATTTCGTCTTGTTACAATTTCTATTTACTTATGAAAGGAGAATATAATTTTGATAACGGTTACCACACCTACCAAAGGCCCGTTTTAATTTTATGATATTATGTAAATGTGATTTTTTTTTTGTTAAGCTCCTTTTTTTTCAAATCGTACTTTAACAAGCTATAGAAGCTATAACGGTGTACCTATATCTATACATCGTAAGTCAACCAATTTGGTTTTTGGTTATCACTAAAGTTTTATAGTATATTATGATATGCATAGCGTTACTTTGAAATTCTAAAACTTGAAATAACTGTTTTTGACTTTCTTTGATTTACCAAATTTTTTCATACGATTGCCGATATGGAGAAAAACTAAAGGTTAATTAAAGCCAACATATGTTTGCAACACCAAACCTAACATCGATTTCATAAAACACTGTTTTCATAAAAATATATTTTAAAACGTAATGCCTAGTGCTTTTTTTTTTTTATCGTGTGGAAATCGGGTCATCACTTCACCGGGGCTGGCGGTGAAGTGGTATGTCGGAATCGAATCGACTAAAACCACACGGTGTTCCAACATAAGTGGGTCTATTGCAAGGGACTCGGGTATACCCTAGGAACAAAGTCCCCGAGAACCCCGGCAGACCTTGGCTGCCTATTAAATAATAGGCAGACACACCAAAACGTACGGGGGGCCTCGCCTCCCTTCCATCAGAGGCGCGCGCGGAACACACCATCTCAGGCCTGCTTCTGCTAGGGTAACGAGCAGCCTCACCCGTCACCCCCAGGCCAGAATGCCTAGTGCTAATAATCTCTTGGGAAAACTAATGTTTTGATACGATATTAATGTATCTACGAAAACCATAGATTTACAGATGACTTAATTTTTTTTTTATATTTATCATTACTATCGGTACTACTATCAGTACATGATATCCACGGCGTCTTATCCACTCATAATTTAAAAAAATGTTAATATATAATTTTTTTTACTTAGGCAATATTTGGTTAGGTACGTCAATTTAAAGATTTTATTTTTATTGCATTTAATGTTGGTTGATAAAACGGTATCCACCATTTATATTCAGACAAAAATATATTCATAATATTGTACACGGTCACAAATAGGTTTTCAAACGCGGTGCGTCGGGAAAATGCCGACGGGAGGATGCCGTCGGCCGCCGAGTTCTCCCCTCCACCAATCGCAGACCTGAGCCCGCCCCACGAACAGCGAAATGGACCTATGTGGAAAAACGACGCGCCAGAGAAGGACAGAACATGTGCGTGTGTTTATACCGCGGCGGGGGAAATATGATGCATCGTGTTGTTTTAGTATCGGTTACTGTTCGATTTATTTGTATATATCGTTTTTTGCAAAAGGTAAGGAGTGGATTAACGTGAAATTATGTATTCAATATATAACATACTGTCTACGGAGACTCAACGAACATAAAAGCTAAATATTAAAAGCTCTAGGAATTGCAACAGCAAAATTCTCTATTAGAATTTAAATAAAAATGTATATTCAGGATTTGAATTATTTTACAGGAGCTTTAAACTGACGAAAAACGTTGCTTACATCAACTTTACAACTACGTATTATGTTTGTGTGAGTGAGCAGACATTCTCTCTGTGTGAGATTTGTGTTTCCACAGAAGGGGAAAGCGCGCCATACGCACATTTAACTAGAACGTCACATTTTGAAAATGGAATGCCCTTTTAACTTTTCCAATATGTAGATAGTGTATTTTTTTTACAAAAAATATTTACCAAAGAGTTTTTAGAAAAGTTCTGAGGATTTGAAAGGGTTTGTGTTAAAATACTTTTGTTTATGATTCGTAGTTATGAGTATTCTTCGTTTAGGGGAAGTAGAATTCGTATTGTTCTGATCAGTAGGTGCGAATATGTACTATGTTCCGAATATGACTGATATCAAACGTGCGACAGCGTGCGTTCGTAGGTACACTAATAGTTCATACTTTAATACCTCAGTGTTAACATCTGTTCTAAATATTATTTACCTATTAAATATATAAGTTAGATACATTCCGCTGAGTGTTTTATATTTAAGTAGGTAATTGGGCTGCAATAAGCAATGTCAATGAAGTAACGGCGAGGAGGAGGAAGGTTTTGGAGTCACTGGGATTCGGAGCACTGGACATGGCAGAAAGCTCCATCTCTGCTTCGTAGCTTTTTCGAGCTGCAAGGAAGAAGACCTGAAGATTTCCTCTAATCTAACCTGATGGGATCACCAGAAAAGGTGGTCAGGGTCTGTCAGGGTTGGAGGATTTATCGTTCCATTGCGAGTATACCACCTCTCCCGGTCTAATAGGTTCGATATCGTATGTAATATGTAGGTACTGTTTTAGTCAGTCCTACATATTTGATTGGTCGTGTCCACCTGGGGGTATCTATCCAGATGGTTCCCTCCAAAAAAAGGTAACAGCGTGACGTCATTAACCTCGCCACTGTTCTTATAAATAAGTAACTCATTCAAATTTCGAATTAAGAAAAGTCAATTTTAAATGCATGTGCAATGATTCGTTCAAAATTTGAAAAGAGTCGGATATAAAGAAAAAAAAACCGTTAAATATTTTACACTAATGTATATTCATAGATTGTTTGACGATTCAAATTATGATCCCCTTCATTATGGGAAATGCTGGGTGATTATAAATTCAGAGACTTATTTATCCATTGGGGTACATATCATTAGCAGACTACTAAGTACTATTGTTTTTGGGTTATATATTGTTGGAAAATTAGGGAGGATTTTATACCTAAAGCATATAAATAGAACTACATAAAAAGCCATACATAATGAGAACATCGCAAGACTATGATCTCTGACTTTCTCTGTTTAAATGCGTCCAGACTGCTAAAGATAGCTTAGTACCCGATCAACAGTTTTATAGTGATACCACGGCCTCACAGAAAACCGGCAGTAAATCAATGCTTGCATTGTATTTCGCCGAGTGAGTTTGGTTACCGGAGGCCCTAATCCTTCCCTACCCGCTTTCCCTCTTCTCCCCCTTCCCCTACTCCCACCTTAAAGGCCGGTAACGCACTTGTGACTCTTGAGTTGCAGGTGCCCATGGGCGTCGGTAGTCATTTACCATCAGGTGACCCGTCTACTCGTTTGCCCCCTATACCATAAAAGAAAAAAGAACAAAAATTACTTAAATGTAAATAATCGGAAAGGATCACAAACTAAAAAAATAATGAATATACCCAAGTAGGTATCTTTCATTAGCTAGAAATATTTTTCTTTTACTCAGTATATCGAGCTTACGTTATGATAATGGTAAAAATGTATAAGTGTAGTTTCACAAAAAAAGACAGACCAAAGAAGCTATAGAAATTTCTCTGTCGTCAGATAACGTAATTGTGTGGAAAGTGTTATAAAAAAACAATAAAAATGTTTTTAATCATTAGCCATCCAAGAGACAGCTTGATGACATTCCAAATGTAAACTGGACATTTTAATAAAATCTAAAGAAATTGAATTAAATCTATACTAATATTATAAACGTATTGAAAAATTATTTTAGTGTTGGATAGTCCAGTTATCGAAGAAGGCTATAGGTTATATAACATCACGCTACAATCAACAGGAGCGGAGCATTATTGAAAAAAATTGCAAAAACGGGGAAAATTTACAAACGCGGACGAAGTTTCGCGGGTCAGCTAGTTGATTATAAAATTTCGAATTACAGGTATGCGGCTGTGACTTATAAAACAAAGTCCTCCGTCGCGTCTGTCTGTCTGTTCGCTATAAACTTTAAAAGTACCCAACAGATTTTCATACGCTTTTCACCAATAGATAGAGTGATTCATAAGAAAGGTTTATGTGTAAAATTCATTAAAGTTTTGTATAAATTTGCTGAAATATGACGACGATTGTGGAAGATGTCGGAAAAAATCATGAAGACTGGAAGCTTTATTGCCGTGTGCCGCGTAAACCAATAGAGTTACTTATATGGAAACAATGTATTACGGAGTTATTTGACTTAAAACTATCTACATATTAACTACTAGCAGCGCCCCGCGGTTTCACCCGCGTAAGTCCCGATCCCGTGGGAATATCGGGATAAAAAGTAGCCTCTGCGTTAATCCAGGTCTCCAGCTATCTCCATACCAAGTTTCATCGCAACCGGTTCAGTTGTTTTTGCGTGAAAGAGTAACAAACATTCATCCACCCAAACTTTCACATTTATAATATTAGTGGAATGACAGGAAAAAAAGTACGCATATATGTTCTACACCCGTGCGAAGCCGGGACGGGTTGCTATTATATAATAATCTATACGCATAAGCAATGACCCTTCCCTTCCACTGCCTTCAATTCTTACCTACCTTTTCCTATCCTTATTAACACCTTCCTCAATCAATTAATCCCAACCTACTCCCAATTTTCCCATGTATTATATCTCCTGTTCGTGGGAAAGCCATGTTTCGACACGTATGGGCCGGCTCGACCGGAGTGATACCAGGGCCTCACAAAATACCGACAGTGAAGCAATGCTTGTATTGCTTTACTTACTAAGGTTACCGGAGGCCCTAACCCTTCCCTCTCCCCTCTTCCCACTCTTCCCCCCCAATTCCCCTACTCCTACCTTAAAGGCCGGCAACGCACTTGTGACTCTTGAGTTGCAGGTGCCCATGGGCGGCGGTAGTCATTTACCATCAGGTGACCCGTCTGCTCGTTTGCCCGTGCCCGGTTGACAGCAATACTTGGTACTTGCCCGTATTGCGTTACTGGAACTCAATTATAGTAAGTCAAAATGAGAGTGTTTAATCCAGAGTGTGTACGTGCAAAACGAACACACTTTACGAAATTTTTTGTTGCACACAAAAATTCTTTATTGAAATTTTGTCTTGACAAAATCGATACATAGGTATTAAAACACAATAATCCTTTTCTCGTCCTGCCGCGAAACGACTATAAGTAAAGAACCGCAAAAAAAGTCCACGTGGTTTGCGGAAGACACCACACGTCAAATTGACTGCATCCTAATCTGTAACCTATCGCTGAAAAGGATTCTTGAGGTTTTTTAATACGTTATTGGGGTGCAAGGTGAAAGCAATGGCGTTTTTGGGGTACAGTAAAAAAATATTCGTGTAAAAGTCTGGGAAGTACCTTTAGTACAGTATGGTACGTTTAATAACCTAGTTTCAAATATGATTATCATGGCAGCTGAGATAAAAACACAGTAAAGTTAAAGTTTCATACAAAATGAAATGATTTTTTTTTCTTCATTTTAAATTATATATTTTCTTATCCGTTGATAGCTTGGAATATTCTTGTAATGTGTCCTTTACGTTTGAAGACTTTTAGATAAAACTGCGCGGGTCTAATCCATTCAGAGTATCTAACTTTGCACACACGTACTGAGCCGACTTCCCACAGGTCCCGGCCACCATTTCTGACCAGTCCATCTTCTTGGAGGTGTAAGAATTCGTCTCCACCACCGCGTTGAGAGCCATGATACATTTTTTACAGGATTTCATCCCCGCAGTCCCGAAGAATCACTATTTCTGTCTCTGTAGAGTTATTTATAAATACGTTACTTTATGAAAATATATGTTTTATATTAAAACCTAACCTCAACTCCGCTATATCCTGTTGCTAGTACCCAACATCTTATCTATCGGCATGCACAAAGCATTCGTTACTTAAAGCCGTGCACGGGATGTTGTGAGTCGCCACTGATGCGTGTAAGGTGCAGCAGCTGTGTCGGCCGCGCTTCAACGGCTTACACACTACGCCTTGCAGTATTACACACACTGTGTACGCTGATTTATGATTTTTTGCCAATCACAAGCAGTGTTATATAGCATCAGGTCTATTAGGGGGCTGTAAACAAGGCACGGGGTGATATATTTTGAACCATGGACTTGTATTTGTAGACTTTACACATTTGTGTCTTAACACGAATATGTAAAGTGTGTAAACTTATATTTACCTATATACCTAGTACACTTACACTTAAACCAGTGAATACCCAAAAATGAAATGAAATTTTTCTTGTAACTTATCAACTTAATTGGCAAAAATGTTGTGTAATTGCGTTCAGATCTCAGTTTCGATAGATATTAATATGATGTTTAACACATATAAATATATGGTGTACGCTACTACTGTAAACATTGTTTATCATTATAAAGTATATTTCTAACTAAAAAATTATTATTATTACAAATAACAAGTTATTTTTATCAGAAAAGCGGTATGGGAAACCCTCTTTCCAACAAAGTTTTGAGAGAATATATAAATTCGCCGGACGGCTTCAGTCTGATGAGTGCTAAAGTCCACTGATTACGATCAGTATAGATTCTACAACATATACAAGCTAACAGGTTGGAATTCAAGATAGAAGATGAAAACACTTCAGTTATTTATGTTATACAAAATAAAACTATTGGAAACCTTTCACCTTTGTTGGTTTTACATTAAATCTGTCGTTATATGAGCACAATAGCTCAATTGCTCAGCTCACAAACGCAATGTTACAAAACGCGTCCAAGAACAATCCCTTACAAATGCGAAACTACAAAATAAGTGTACCGATGCGTAAATTAAGGATCCGACGCCATTCACCTAAGGTATTAAGTGCAAATAAAAAAATGTAAAGAAAATGTTTTAGCCCCGCGTATCTAGATGTCCCGCTGCGGTATCCCACATTGTTCTTAGACAAACAATCTTTATACTTATAAAAGCTCTATTATTTATTTTTTAGTAAATCGGCCGCGATTTCTTTTGTCCGTATGATGTTAATGCTTGAATTAATTTAAGTCGAACAATTTTAAATTAAGCACCCAACCGAAGCATTATAAATAAACTCGAAAAATCGAAAATAAACACGCTTAAGTTGCGAAAAACATGCATCTTTGACCGTGACTTTGGGAAAAAAAATGACGGCTCAATCAGTAACCAGCCGTGTCGAATACCGTGACATGGTATCGCGAAATCTCACAATAAGTATGAGCAGGCGTGAAATTAGGCCGATATAAATGAGGGCTAAGTTATTCTTGTGTTGATCGGCGTGTCGATGGCCGCGTGTCTACTATTGTTGGCGCGGGCGGCGGCGTGCGAAACCGTTTTGTTGATTTTGTGAGTTGTCACCTTTCGTTTATGACTGTTGAGCGTTGTCAATTAATTGCGTTACGTGTTACGTAAGAGAAGTTTGTTTTTGAAGATTGTAGTAAGTTGTTTGAAGGTGGTTTAAGACCCATGAATGAAAACACTTAGATTGAATAACATCATAGATGTAAACGATATACGCTTTTAAATTTTGGTGAAGATATTTGGCGGCTACAATTCGAGTAGAAATCTGCTGTGCCTCTTTGCAGGGATAAAATTAAAGAAAAGGCTGTTGTTTAGCCTATTCCAGATTATGAATAAGTGCACTAATATTATGCACTTGATAATATTCTAGGACATATAAGACAGTGCTATCTAGATCCCAACTAAACATAGCTGCTAACACGCTCAGTGCAACTATTTGTATAAATAATTGCACTGAGCGGGAATCGAACCTGTACCCCGACGTGCCAGTCGAATGCTCAACCACTACGCCACAGGGGACGTCTATATCGCCTTGTTATTGCCTCATTTAGACAACATGCGACATTATACGAATCTATACCTGTGTTATAGAAAGGTGTGTCAATTAAGCGTTATGTGTAGTCGAAAAATAGTTGATTTAGAAGATTAAAAAAAAAGAATTAAAAGAAAGTTTTTTAATTTATTTCCTCTAATCGCATAACGTGGCAGAATCATCACAACAGTAATACTTTAGATAATCATTTATATATCTATGTAAGTAAGGAAGTATGTATGTATATTTATATGTGTATGTATGTAGATAGATAACTCTTTATTGTACAAAAAATATACAATTTGTAAATATTCTTATGAATTTAAGTTAACACCTAAAAGAAAAACAAAAAAAACAATTGTAAAAAAAACTTAGTCTAATTGGCGGCCTTATCGCGATTTGCGATCTCTTCCAGGCAACCAATGGATGGAACAAGAAAACAAGGATTAAATGAAGAGTTGCCGTGTATGATTATTAGAAGTCTCATGTACATAGGTACATGAGACTTCTAATAATAGGTATATACCACCTTATCACTCATTTCTGCATCTTAGGGTGGTGAACTGGCAGAAGATTCTTATGTGGGAGAGCCATGCTTCGGCACGTATGGGCCGGCTCGACTCCGCTCGTTACCACGGCCTCACAGAAAACCGGCTGTGAAGCAACGCTTGCATTGCATTTCGCCGTTACCGGAGGCCCTAACCCTTTCCTCTCCCTTATTCCCATCCTTTCCCTCTCCCCCCTTTTCCCACTCTTCCCCCCTCCCCCTCCTCTCCTACTCCCACCTTAAAAGGCAGCAACGCACTTGTGACTCTCGAGTTGCAAGTGCTCATGGGCGGCGGTAGTCATTTACCATCAGGTGACCCGTCTGCTCATTTGCCCCCTATACCATAAAAAGAAAAAAAAAATATGCCTAAGATATTAAGTCCGCCATTGTACATTTTTTTATTCTTTACTAGCAGCGCCCCGCGGTTTCACCCCCGTAAGTCCCGAACCCGTGGGAATATCGGGGTTAAAAGTAGCCTATGCGTTAATCCAGGTTTCCAGCTATCTACATACCAAGTTTCATTACAATCGGTTCAGTAGTTTTGCCGTGAAGGAGTAACAAACATCCATCCCTCCATCCATCCATCTATCTATCCAAACTTTCACATTTATAATATTAGTGGAATTGTACACTAAAAGTAGATTACATATCTTAAAATCAAGGAAATGGTATGTACAAAGGCGAGCTTAACCCAAATCTGAGTTTTCTTGCAGCAAACCTTGGAGTGAATAGAGGATAGTAGAGAATGTTTAAGGCAAAGTCATGTGTAGATCCTTTTTTTTTATTTTTATTTTAAAAGACAGCTCCCGCCTTAGGAATTACTTCTGTGTCTCGGGGGACTTTACAAACATAGAATCAACGGCACAAAGAACACCCAGACTCAGGTGGGAATCGTACCCACGACCTATAAGCATAGGGGTCAGGGTCACTAACCACTAGACCAACAGGCCAGTCCTTTAAAGTCCGTTAAGTTAAACTAGTTAGAAATAGCAATTAATAGATACTAGAAATCGCGTGGTGGTCGAATTTCGACCATGGTTTATTTCATTGGCCAATATTACTTGACCTGTCATTGTATAGACTTTTGTACCATGACAGGTCAAAATATATACTGGACACTCATAGCTGTATGTACACGTTTTTGCATTTTTTAACTTTGTAGCAAATATTATTCAAAAATTTTAGCATTCGTCACTTCTTCTCTGTATAAACTATAAGTGTGCGAAATTTCATACTCCTCCGTCCGCCCAATTTTCGTAAAAAGGGATCCAAAGTTTTCGCTTCACGTATTAATATATAGATAACTTGGATAAAGTAAATATCATGTATGCCGTACCGTACACGTACACTCATTATGAAATATAAATACTTTTTTTTGCTTAGTGTTAATTTTTTTTCTTATACCTTTAATAATGAACCTAGTTTTATTATTACCTACTTCTGCTGACGTGGCAAAGTTTTTATATCCGACATAATAGTGGTTTGAATGTCGGTGATGGCAGGACGGCAGTTAAGAATTTTATCACTACTTTACGACCATTACGCTTCGGTTATAGAGGGAGTAAGCTGCTTGCAAGGTTATTCACTTGTCTCTGAACAAAGAAAATACGCGCTTTACTCGCGTAATATAGATTTTCTCAAACAATTCAGGTATTTCTCGTACAGTTTTTTTTTGTTTTTAGTACTCCTGACGACGTAAATCAAAATTTTGTGATGATCGGTTAAGTAGTTTGACCGGAGTGATTGCTTGCATTGCTTTTCGCCGAGTGAGTGAGGTTACCGGAGGCCCTAACCCTCCCTTCTCTCCGTCTTCCCCCCTTCCCCTACTCCTACCTTAAAGGCCGCCAACGCGCTTGTGACTCTTGAGTTGCAGGTGCTCATGGGCGGCTGTAGTCATTTACCATCAGGTGACCCGTCTGCTCGTTTGCCCCCTATACCATAAAAAAACACATTCAAATTTATAAAATTAGGCTAGATAGATTTATTAAATATCTATTGTGTGATTTATTATTATTGTACCGGTACCGCGGTTCCCTCTTAATACTTAGTAGGTAAGGTGATGAAATGCCATTAGAAATTAATCAAATGTGAAAGCTATTAGGTTTTTTACCCGACTACCCAAAAAAAGGAGTGTAATGTTTCAGGCTTCATTTTCGTGGTAGATAGATATGTGACTTTCGACTTTCTTTACTCCACCGTATCTCAAATATGGCGGGCAGTTCGTGGGTCTTTTGGCAGGGCAGTTAAGACTTTTTTATTTTTGTGAATTAGTAACTTGTTTAAACAATCAAACAAGCAGACAGGCCACCTGCTGGTAAGCGGTAATCGGTGCCTACAATAACGTAACACTCCTAACGCTAGCTATTTCACTCGCACGTTGCAAACCCTGTCAATTCATGTTGAACCTCTGGAGGGCTGTTTATTAGCAACCTTCCATGAGTAGATGAACTCCCCAGTCAGACAACAATATACAATGCCCGTTGTCTGACACTATCTAATTGTTTATTAAATGTAAAATATTAAATTTAATAAATGTGTGACACATGTTATTATTACAACTAATATCCCAATTGTCACATCTAATGAACATATCAATAAAAAATTGTTATTGATTACGAATAATTAAGTTTTAAATTTCCGGATAAATAAGAAGCACTAAAAAACAAAACTGCATCCATATCCATTCCAATTACTTTCAGTAATGAATTGTCACATAAACACATGTCTGCACTTAATTTGTAATATTTTCTTGCACCTACATAACAAAACAATAACAAACGCAAAAGCTAAGATCGGCGTTTTACAGCATGCTCGAAGCGACTGCCGCGTGACGCGCTTGTGGGCGTTCGATTAGTACAGGGTGCGGTAGGCAGTGTGCGTGCGAGTGCGATTGTGTGCGGCACCCACCCCAGGGTGAACGCGAACATAGTCGGCAATACTCGTCCCCTCTAGGCTCCGCCCCCAGCGATGCTCACACGGCTGACTTGGAATCAGATGGCTTGGCCAGTCGCAAGCGAGCCGTGACATCGTGAACGGTTCGCAGCCTCCGAACGTGCTCTCACTCAATACTTAGGGTATTCGATGATTACGCGCTACACTGACCATCGGGTGCGTTTAGAAACTTGTCAAATTAAAGAATTCCGGTTTACGGGATCACGCGTCGTCGCATCTCTTTCTCGGACTGTGTAGTTTTTTTTAAGTTTTTGTGATTTATAGTGTTGCGGACTTTTGAGTGAGTTCTCTGATGCTACTGTGGCCCTCACTTGATATTTAGGTAGGTGACTATTTGTTTTTAATGATAGGCCAATATGCTACTGCTGATTATTCTTCGAATTGATCAACATCCAAAAAGTAACTACTGTTAGTTTTATAGAGTCATAAACTCATAATTTCTTCTTGAACATCACTAGCGTGTACTAGTTTTACCGTTGCGTACGGTTTACGTTATTAATAAATGTTTCAGCTGGATTTTTAATATTACTAAACGACTATTTCTGAATAAGAAATGTTGCTGTTACATTGCCTGCTCTATATACCTTCGATGGCATTCTCATCACTATAAAAATTGCCCTACATGAAAATATTCGACGTCTATTTTCGAACACAAAATTTATTCTTAGAATTATTTTGAGTAAATTTTGTATAACGTTTTGAATCTTAAGGTATTTATAGTTGAACAAATAAAACTTTTTTAATATTAAAATATACCAAAATAAAACGTTGGCTAGGTATACCTACTTTATTATAAAACTCTCACAAAATTTCTGACCACCATTTAGAATGAGGCTACATCAGTTAAATTCGTATCATCCTCATCATTCTTAATATTGAAAAAAAAGAAAGTAAATATTAAAATTATCTCTTTAAATAGAGAGCGAAACTGACATAAAATGAAAAAAAAATATTTTTTTAAATGACGCTACCTGTATGTCAGTATCCACTGTATGAAAAGAATGCCCATATCTGTAATTCGATATTTTTGTTTGGCCGCTATCGCACCGAAGTTTTTCTAATGTAATCGAATCATTAGATTTACTTTCCATTGTTGGGTATAATTTGTAATAGTAAACATTTGCGCTTATATTTTTTTTTATGTTACATGATACTTTTGGTTTTGAGTTTTGTAATGAGAAAAAAAAGTAGAACGTTTGTAATGCTCTCGTTTAACGTGTTGTATAAATTTCGTAAATTTTACTAAAATGTAAAATATTCTTTAAAAAAAAGTAATCTAAATGTTTAAGAAAAAATATAAAAGTTAAATTAAAATAATTACCATCCTAAGTTAACATTCTCATCCGTAGAGTACACACATTTAAAATCGAAGGATCTTTGAAGTTGCCGAATATAGTACAATATCCATTGTTGTAAAAGCGCGTAATATTGTTAAATGGAGAACTTGGCCGGTATTGTGCCTGCAATAATTTTTGCGGTAACCGATACTTGAGGCACAAAAGGTGACAGTGATGTGGGCCCGGCTAATTTCGATAAAGATGTTCTCTGTGTTGTAGATATTATAGACGATAGTTTTTGAATAAAATTTTAGGAAAGTATAAAAAGACAAATGCAGCAACATAACATGTGCTGTTTTAGAAGTTATAAATATATTTTTAATACAATTTGTAAAAAAAAAAAAAAAACAAGCATTTTAGAAGTAAGTATACTATTTTATTAAGAGAGTAAAGTAATATAAAGGCAAGTAATGGAATTACCTGAAAGTGTAAGTAAGTATTAACATTCATGCTAGAAGCTACAATATTATTTAAAGTATTAAATTTGTTGTATTTATCTAAGAAAAAGTTATCATAAATATCGATGGATCCTTTTACGTATGTATTAAGTTTGATTAAACTAAAAAAACATCGTAAAATTTGGCAGTAAAAAAACATATTTTAGCAAAAAAAGGTAAAATGAAAATCAATAAATTGAAACTTGTAAGTCAAGTCAAGCGTGCCGACAAAGTACGTACAGCAAGAGTGGCACTATTCAAATGCTACATTAACTATTATTTATACTTGAAAAGCCATCGCTTCGAGTGTTGACATCCCTATTATGTAACAACTCCCAGGGGTGCCTTGCGAACACTTTGACATTTTTTTTCTCGGTATTAATGACATATTTTTGACAAAGAGAGACATAACCATTGATAGTTTGGCAAAGAATTCTCACATGCTGTCATTACACGGTGCTAAATGCAATTTGCTGCCGGTTCAAGTTCTTCGACGTTTTACTTAATACATATAAGGACTTTTCACCAGAGCTACACTATAAAAATGAGACTATTTTAATGTTAATAAAAAACTTTACAAACTTATCAACCAACTATTTGGTACACTTGGCAAGAAGTCTAAGTCCTTCTTGACCAAAAAGCGTACAAAATTTATATAACTTTTTTGAATAATAAATCGTAAGACAAGCTTTAAGTTTAATAAAGCCCTAAGTAAGATAGCTGACCGTATTAAACCTAAATCGAAGTATTTTAATTATCTTTTAAATTTATCCGACTCCTCGTGTTACGATGCCTAATTTTTATTATCCAGAAAAATAAAATATAATCTGTGATGAACTCAAAATAACACCTCCTGGGTCTCAATAGCCTCACCCTTTCTTGATGAGGCTTAATAAGGATTAAGATAGTGCCTTTTTAAAAGTAAAAAGCTTTTGATGTATCTCCTTTTAACTTTTTTTTGTTTTATACCGACATTATTCGTTTGTTCATCGATGGCAAATAAAAATGATTGATTAATAAAATGATTATTAAACGTGTTCGCTTTTGCAGAGTAAAGGATTAAATTGATTTAGTTTATTTTGTGTGAATTCTGCTTTTGAATATAATATTAAATGTAGTTAATTTACTAACTTTTAAACTTTCGCGTTCCATGATATAGGTACTTAATTACATATGTATTTATACGGGAATAAACGCGGTCACGAAATAGGTATTAAACACCTCTGAATTACCTGACGTTTCGACTGGCCGTGGTCACAGATTGCACTGGCAATGTAGTTAATTTATCGTATCTCCTATCCACTGAAGCAGAAAGTTAAAATTAAAAAAAAAGTGCTATAAATGCAAAAATTATGTAAAAAGGCTACATAAAATAAGTGTCAAGTATATATTTTTCCTGTCATGTTACAAACGTCTATACAATGACAGCTCAATTTACACTGTTCAATGAAATAAAACAAGACAATCAAAATGGTTGAAATTCCACCGCTGGGCGAACACTAGGAAATATTAATAGTCCAAAATATATCCTTTAACATGTAAAATGTATTTGATTTCTTCTACAAATAAACTTTATGTAGTCCAAATTTCACGTTCCTGTCTGTGCGCGTTTGCTTAAAACATGCGTACACAGAATTCTCCTAACGTATATAGATTAAGTAAACATCTTAACTAGCTTGGTTATGAGATTTATTTAAGTATAGAAGAAAAAAGTATACGTAACAAATTAAAGAAGTTTGACTATGTCCCACTCCTAAATCTTCCTATTGACTTGTCACCTCAGTAAAGTGCCACTTGACTGTCATCATCATCATCATTTCAGCCATAGGACGTCCACTGTTGGACATAGGCCTCCCTTAATGACTTCCAAGAAGACCGGTTGGAAGCAGCATCCAGCATCCACCGACGTCCTGCGATCTTTACCAAGTCGTCTGTCCACCGCAATAATGGACGTCCCACGCTGCGCCTTCCGGTCCGTGGCCTCCATTCCAGAACTTTTCGGGCCCATCGACCATCCGTTCTACGTGCTATGTGCCCCGCCCATTGCCACTTCAATTTGCTGACCCGTTCGGCTATGTCGGTAACCTTCTTTCGTCTGCGTATCTCCTCATTTCTGATTCGATCGCGCAGAGAAACACCAAGCATAGCCCTTTCCATAGCTCGTTGAGCGACTCTGAGCTGACGGTGATTATCCTTAATTTGTGTGGTCATTAAGTACAATATCTTTATATCTACCTGTATAAAATTCGTGTCACGTTGTTTATTCTCGATGAACTCCCAAACTAATGAACCGAATGTTGCAAATTACCTAGCATCACAACGCATGGCCGTATAGCTAGTAATCTATATTGGTATGTAGTAATCTATATGTATGTTAGTATGTATGTAATCTATATCGTTGATAAAACAAAGAACACCAATATTTATAGTGGTCAATGTCCACTAGCTTAAAGACAAACTGTGTAAAGCCAGAAATCACTACATATTATAAAACAAAGTCTGTCTGTCTGTTCGCGATAAACTGAAAAAACTACTGAACGGATTTCCATTCGGTTTTCACCAATAGTGATTGATCACAAACCTTCAACTCATCATCTTCATCATCACAGAGTGATTCATGAGGATTAGGTGTATAATTTGATAACGTTTTGTGTAAATTTTGTAAATTGGTTGAAATATGATGATGATTGTTGATGATATCTCTACTACCCGTGCGAAGCCGGGGCGGGTTGCTAGTATATATATGAAAAGATAATATTAAAAAAGAAGTCCAAACACTGAAACAGCATAAAGTTGTACAAAATTTCAATATAATGCAATATCCCGTTGACAGGAAAATTCACTATAAGTATGGAATTCATATTGTTTTAAAAATACTAACAAAACATTAATTTAATACACTTTACACATGTTTTAAATAGAATTTGTTGAAGCGTATGTTTGACAATGAAACATTTATTTAAAACATGTGTTGAAAACATTTTGTAGCAATCTATTATCAGTACAGTTCGATAGGTTTTATTTAATAGATGGTTATTTAACAATCGTAAGGTGTGCTAAATATTTTTTTTTATATCCTCATCAGAAAATACTTTCAAATGCTCTACGTTACTATTTTTGGCGAAATATGTACAGACATATAGAGGTATTTGCCTAAGTTTCTTGAAATAATTCTGATTCTGTGTATCTGAAAATGGCCAACTTACTTAAATCACTGAAAGAGCATAACTTTAGCATGCAGTTGCAAAAAGAATTTTTGAAAAAAAGTATAAAAAATATGCTCGATCTAAAAAAAAACAGTCAGTCGTAGGACTGCACGTCAGAAGTGAAAACATAACTTCACAATGTATTTGCATATACATACACACACACACATCTGTATACATATAATTAGGTTAAAAATAAAAAGTAGGTAATAACATATCTAAATGTATGCATAGGGTACACTGGAAGTTCTACGCTCCTGGCCGCTCATAAATGTTTGAATTTCAAATGTTATATTTTTTAAATAAAAGAAACTCGGCTCCGTCTTACGAATTTTCGATCAGGTCACGTGTCCTGATGCGTTTAACATTTTTTACCCATCCCAAAAAGTGCATAACGCCGCTAAAGAAGTTTTCACTTTAAAAAAAGTACTTTACACATTCCACCTGCTCTTATGAGCAACGGAGATAATAATACCTGGAAATTTAAACTTAAAAAAAACCTTTTTGTAACTGCATGCTAGAGTCATGCCCTTTCAGTGATTTAAAAGTGTTTCATTGTCATGTAGATACACTATGAAGTACGTCAATCTAACCTTGAAATAAAATATATTCTAGAATTTAAGCGGTAGAAGTGTTAGACTTGTAATTAAGTCTACTAACTATTTGATACAATCTATGTAAGGAGGCAGAATAGTAAAATAAAAGTGATTTAAAAGTTATAAGCCCACCGAACTCATTTCAAAGATACTAAGATAAAATCAATCCAAAGATCATTTCAGCACTTATTAACACGACGAAATTTTGCGCTGTAAATACTAATACAAGATGTGTAAAATCCTGAAGTAGTAATTACAACTATTCGACTGCTTTAATAATTTCATTTTAAATTGATTTAATCTGATATTTACTTCGACTATCCAATTTTTAAAAGTTATAACGTTTCTGCTGTTCGAGTTCTTGATCTCTGACAATTAGGTTGTTGTTTGAGGAATAAATGAATTAATATAACAAATAGATGAAATTAAATCTCCTGTAAGAAAATAAATAAATAAACCTAAAGAAGGCATTCTCACTAAAGAAATTAAAAAAAAAACTGGGTTATGTATAAAACTAACAATTATTAGATAACATTACTGTTTTCATAGATGTTGTAAATAACTTATATTTGGTACAAAGTTCAAGATATTGTAAGTTATCTAATTGATTTGGTGCCGTTAAAGAAAATAATGTATCATCAGAAGTGTTAGGCTTAAAAATCGATAAATTGAGATTAACCGCTTTTAAAAATGACAAAATATACTAAAATTAACTGAATGCTTTAACTGAATTTTATAGATATCGTTTTGAACTCTAATTTGCATCAGAAGTGGTCGTCTTTAAACCAGTTAGAGCTCCATAAGTAACAGAAAGAACAATAAGAATACAAAATTAACACACATACGTAAAACCAAAAAAAAAAACTTATCTACATAAAAGTCTTCTTATAAATTTCTTGCAATCCACAACTAGCGACGTCTTTATGGAATGTAACGATATCTATAAGAACAGTAAAAGTGTAACATGCGCGTGCGCGTATTCGAATTTCAAATAGCAATGTGAACGAGCTGCTAATATTTCTAAGATAAATTAAGAACTAATTTCATCTTACTAATATAATACTAACATACATACAAACGTAGTAATTGACTCTATTTATATGTTTTGCTACCGAATATTGCCTAAAGGTGCCGTCACTCAGTGCTAGTGTCAGAATAGAAATAAATTACAATCTCAGTGCAACAGCCCGCCCGATGTACACAATGTACAGCCAGCAAAGGAGGCATACCGATTTGTTACATTGATTTAAAACTGACATGTACAGATAGCAATACAATTTGAAATTAGAATTTAAGTTTTAAATTTAAAATTTGAAAATACATTTCATAGTTACGTTTACTACTTCACTGTTTCAGTGACTTAAAAAGTAATTAGGGTCATAAAGAAAAAAAAAAGAAAGAAGCCTTACACTCTGTTCTCCCCATGTTGAAGTCCTGTTTTGAAATTAAGTTTTTAAAACTGCTTTAAAATAAATATGGTCGTAGCTCCACAGGGCAGGACTTCTTTCTTTCTCCTCTTTAAAAATGTTTAGTAGCATAACGGACTAATTGAAAGGCTTAGAACTGAAAAGTGTGCAATAGCGTATATTATAAACTAACTGACCCGCGCAACTTCGTCTGCGTTTGTAAATTTTTCCCGTTTTTGCAACATTTTTCAATGTTGCTCCGCTCCTATTAGTCGTATCGTGATGTTATATAGTCTATAACCTTCTTCGATAAATGGACTATCCAACACTAAAATATTTTTTTAATTCGAACCACTAGTTTCTGAGATTAGCGCGTTCAACCAAACAAACTATTCAGCTTTATAATACTAGTATAGATAAAAAATATGTAATAGAACTTTAGGTCTTTTTTTGACGATAATTCTAACCAGGAAACCACACAACTGATTTAAGCTCTTGTGATCAATGTAAAGTGTATTATTTGGCGAAAACATTAACATTGAATGCCTAATAAAGAGACGACGCAACAAAAAGAGTTGGAGTGAGTAGTAGTCGTGTTGGTTGAAGAACTGAATGGAGCTTAAATTCAAGCGTAGTTCTATTGGTAAACTCTATAAAGGGCATCGGTGGTGCTGCCTGTCGCAACTCCAGCGCTTTATAGCTAATAACCGCTTATTATCAGACGGGCCGGTTGTATATTTGCAACTGAGTTATAAAAAAAATGATTACATTTTCTAAAAATAGATTTCCAGGACACTGTACATCAAATTGTAAAACCAGGAAACACCAACTTTTAGTTTTGTGTTTGAATTTGTAAAATAAAAAAGACTATTAAAATAATCTAAAATATTATTTAAACACATTTATTTTGCTGTCGTTACCATTTGATTCAACAACAGTACGCAGCAATAGGTTACACGTATCGTCGGCACGATAAATCAATCGTCCCATTGTGCGCCCAGCACAAGGCATCCTCACCTACACGTTCCTCAGAAAAATAGAAAAAAAAACATTAAAAAACACAAAAATGTAAAACTGACGTAACTATTTTGGATGTTTTGAAAACTAATTTTATAATGAAGTTGAATGCCATTATGACCGCTTAAAAAAAAATATTTTGACGCTCGATGCTCGCTGCTAACCGCAAGCTTGTCAATGCATTGGAATATAGACCTAGAAAAGGATTCATGCTGAATATGATATGGAAGGAATTTTATAGCTAACTGTTTGACAGGTCTCTAGGAAATTATCACATAACAGATCTCCGTCAACTAATAGATAGACTGACCAGTTTCTTAAGAAAAGTAAATACTACACACGCTCTGTATCTATATATATCCTCATGTATTAAACTAATTGAACTACAAGAAGAAAGTAATGTGCTCTGTGATATACTTGGCTGCTTACTAAAATTCAAACAAAACACATTCGCAAAATAAGATTATATCACAATGTACGAACTAAGAACATTCGCGTTATTAGTCATATCTTGTTGAGAAAGTCATAAGAGTAACACATCGCACCGACAGCCATCCGAGCCCAAATTAGGCAGAGCCTGTTCTATGGTAACCAGTATGCGGATTTACATACCTATGCAGGGTGTATTTGAAAAAGGAACACTTACTTGAATCACTGAAAGAACATGACTCTAGCATGCAGTTACAATAAGATTTTTTGAAAAAAAAACTATCCGTTTACAAGTTATGACCGTTTGATTTTTCAGGTTTTTTTTGCCTCCATTTTTCATAAAAGTAGGTGGAATGTGTAAAGTTATTGATTTTAAATGGTACATATTTTTTATTTTGGATTTTTTCATTCCATTACTCAGAAAATTCATATAAACTGACTTCGAATTTTTTTTAAGTTAGTTTTTATGGATTTTATCAATAACTGAGTGAATAGATCCAAAATAAAAAATACGTACAATTTAAAGTCTTTAACTTTGTACATTCCACCTACTTTTATGAAAAACAGAAGCAAAAAAACCTGGAAATTCAAAGGGAACTTGTAAACGGATAGTTTTTTTTTTAATTATTTTATCTGGATGCTAGAGTCATGGCCCTTTCAGTGATTTAAGTAAGTGTTCCTTTTTGAAATACACCCTGTATATTTCTAAATATATATAATAGATAAATTAAACCCAGCCACAGAACAAATGATCGTGCTCATCACATACCTAATTATTTTTCTGGCTGGAAATTAAACCCCCGACTTCTTGCACAGCAGTCAGGATCACTAACCACAAGACCAACAGGCCAGTTAAAAGTGTTTTGAGGTCCTTGATTATTGTTGGTGAATTTTAACCTAACTTACCTACTGATGTGCTTTCGGTACTACAGTCTATCGAAATGTCTGTTTTATGATACTTACGGATATTAATTATCCAGCTGCAGGAATAGAATAGATAAAATACATAAGTAAATGTAGCAAAATTTACACTCATTTTCATAAAATAAATGTACACTTGCATACTAAAGCACAAAAATAGTATAGTACCATCCACATTCTTAAATAAAAGTAAACAAAACATAATTCCAGAACATATTACGAAGCAACAACAAACAAAAAAAAAAGAAAAACACGATGGCACTCCTAAACTCAAAGAACGCATTAAGCATTGCGTTGGTTTACAGTAAAAACCACATCACTGTTAATTATGTATACAGACCTTTATTTAAAACGTAGTGAAAAGGAAGAGGCTTGGCTTTGACGTCGCAACTTAAAGCAAGTGCACTCGGCGAAATCGTATATGTTTTGTATGTGATATTTTGTGATAGGCACGTGCATTTGTGAGAGCTCGCTTTGATGACTTCCCTTTTTTTATGAACGCATCGGTACCGAAAGAAAGTCATTTGAATACTTTGTCTATGATAAAATTATCTTTATTTTTATTTTATACATGCCATGTTGTAACAATGTTCTGCAAAAAGAAACAAATGTTCTGCTTGTAAGTAGGCAAAAACAACATTGATCTAAGTCTTACGAAAAAACTTTTGTAAACCTTTTCATATTCTAGTACATGTTTTGATAAATCTGTTCCGGGCTCTTGTCTTTGCTTATGGATAAGGCATTATTTTTCTACACAGTAAATAATTACCATGTACATAAAATCAATAAATTACAACTTATCTATGTACTAAAGGAAGTTAAATTAATATGTTTAAAGATGTTGAAAGTTGCTTCCTTTTTTAAATAAAAAAAACCCTTTGTTGTATTAAAATTTGTAATAGAGGTTCTTAATCTATATTATCTGTACTTTCTTTGTTTTAATTTTGCAAATATGGAACTATAAAAAAGTTACTTATAAACCTCATTAGTTTTTATATACGGATTATAGAAGTTGACTTTTATACAGATTTAATCGTTATTCTTAGTAGAAAGAAACAAATACGATTAGAGGATGCATTTGAGCAAAGAGTGAGGTATTAGCGACACCTGCTCTCAAGTAAGGATGCTGAATCAAAGCGAACTAATGAGGTGTGGGGACACAGACATGCGATCCTTCGAGGAAAAGAGAGAAACACTAAGTGCAATGTGGAATGTTGTCGACGATTCAATGTATCTACCTTATGTTTATTAGAAAGTTTAAATGACTCATATGATCAAATCTTTTTTACAAATTTTATTATGGAAATAACAAATTTTAAAGTAGTTTTATACAACTTATGTGGCTGGAATTTCGAACACATTTGAAGCCAAGATACGCCAACTCGTGCTCATGTTCATTGCACATGTGGTAGGTAATTCTCGTTGATGCCAGAACCCCAAGCACTCACACTGACTTACAGAGTTGGCCCACCCGGTAGAGATAGTGGTGTTAACAGTTTATTAAGACCAATACAGGTGTGAGGCACGACGTGGACTATATGAAAACTATTTTACTAGATAAAACACATCGAACAAGCAGAATAACTGGCACTAAACATACACGAACAGACGTGTGACAATCTAAATTTACTAAATGTCAGTGTTCGTTACGGAACAAAGACAAAATGAAAGCTTCTGATTTGTATAATTAATATAATTTTAGGCTTAACAAAAATATATGAAATAATCAGAGCGCTAAAATAAATAGGTATCTTTGACAACGTTAAGGCAGTGTTAAAAAAGAAGTGGAAATGAACGATTAAAAAGCTCGTTCATTCTCAGGTTTAAACTACAACATTGAAGTAAGAATACTTTAGCCTTTAACGAAAAAAAAAAACTATTACCAAAACTATTCAAGTAATTAAACTAAAACTAGTAGATACAGATCGTAAGCGTATGAATGGCTTAGTTAGACAGTCAGTTAAAAACTAAGATGTTACGATCCTGGTAACTGTATGGGGGCGTCCATCCATTAATCACGTGATGTTTTATTAGCAACTTTTAACCCCCCCCCCCCCCCCCCCCTGGTGAGGTTTTAGACTAATCCCACCCTAGCCGAAATCATTTCAGAATATTATCTATAAACAGATAAACAGATAATTATAATAGCGCATTCTACGAAAAATTTAATACACGTGATATCTCCCTACACCGCCAGGGGGGGGGGGGGGGCGGTGAAGAAGTTTTCACTTCAAAAATATATAAAGATGTAAAGGTACGTCCCTTTATATATTTTTGAAGTGAAAAAAAGGGGAATAGGGATTGTCCATTAATCACGTGAGGCTCGAAAGGGTTCGGAAAAAAACCACGAAATATCACGTGATATCTCCCTACACCGCCAGGGGGGGGGGGGGCGGTGTAGGGAGATATCACGTGATATTTCGTGGTTTTTTTCCGAACCCTTTCGAGCCTCACGTGATTAATGGACAATCCCTATTCCCCTTTTTTTCACTTCAAAAATATATAAAGGGACGTACCTTTACATCTTTATATATTTTTGAAGTGAAAACTTCTTTAAGTTTTCACTCCAAAAATATACATAGTTTTATATATATATATATATTAGTTAACTAGCTGACCCGACAGACGTTGTTCTGTCTTAACTATGAATATTGAATTCCAATTGGTATAAGTAATCAAAAAAAGTATTCCAAAAACATAATCCAGACCGATGAATCTGTTTCAAACGATATTTGCAGCGCGCATTCTGTCAAACGACTGACAGTTCTGTTCTGTCAAAAGCGCTAAGGTTACATTAGAAAAGTTAATATGGTCGTTACGTTTTATTAACTTTTCTAATTTTTCGCGAAATTTTCTTGTTTTTTGTCCTGACAATAACAAACACAAAAAAAAAGAATTACTGAAATCGGTCACACGTGATGCTGTGACCAAGGGTAATAGGGATACATTTATATATGTATATATATAGATAAGTGGAAGAAGATACATACATATATAAATCACATCATCAAAAACCACAAGCATAAAATTTTATAATCCTAATTACGCTAAAAGTAAACTGCTGGTACAGTCAGAATAGCAGTGAAGTTATCGACATGCCAACATTATCTCGGGGAGCTGAGCTAGAATTTAAAATCGTAGCCGACGACTTTATTCCCGTTTAAAGTGCTTTGCATGCAGCCTTCGTAGCAGCCTTTGACGCACTCAGACAAGCCACTTACAACGAAAACTGTGTTTTTTTAACATTCCCAACGTTTAGGTACCTTTTTTCTCAACAGATATTTTTAAAGCGTCTGAAAAGTTGCAAATGAGATTCAATTCAGCCAGTGTTATAGGTTTGTGTAAACATAGACAATAAAGTTATAGTAAATATTTTAAGAATAGAACTTTATTTGAAAATAGAAAACTTTTCTCGTAAGTTTCCATGTCGAATTTGAATAGCAAATAAGTAACTTTTTCTATTAAAAAACAGTGGTATATAATTTTCGCTGCAAATTTTAATTAACCCATATTTAAGACTTTTAGGGCTGCATTTTCACCAGAATCGTGAGTTATGCGACAAGAGAGGTCAAAATAGGACTGGCAAAAGACGAATAACACCACTATTGTAGGTTTTGGCAACCGCCGTCCATGGGCACTTGCAACTCAAGAGTTACAAGTGCGTTGCCTTTAAGGTGGGAGTAGGGGAAGGGGGGAAGAGGGGAAGAGGGGGAGAGGAGGGGAGAGGGAAGGGTTAGGGCCTCCGGTGACCTCACTCACTCGGCGAAAAGTAATGCAAACATTGCTTCACTGCCGGTTTTCTGTGAGGCCGTGGTATCACTCCGGTCGAGCTGGCCCGAAGCGTTCCGAAGCATGGCTCTACCACTGTTACCTTGTTGGCTGCTAGAAATGTTTCCTTTACCATCAAAGCAATTTTTAATAAATTTCTGATACACGATTCCTCAATCTTAATCGACAAAAACGTATCGTCAGCCATTTTTTTTTAATCAATCTTAAATCCTTCGATATAAACAGTTAACTCTCTAATTACACTAATTAGAAACAGTTTCCTCGGTCACTAGTAACTGGATATGCTCTCAGTGTGGTTCAGGCCTCAGATAAAAGATAATATGAATTCAAAGACGCCGACGATCGGTCGGCTGATAACGATTTTGATCGTTCGTGATGTATCATATTTTGTGATGTATGTGTGTGATGTACGTCGGTGTGTGGAGTAAGATTTATCACCGAGCAAGTAGGTATTACAAAAGTATTAAAAAATATGGTTTCGGTCTTAGATTAAATTCAGAGCGCTCAAATTGAATTGACCCGCGCAACATCGTCTGCCTTTGTACATTTTCCCAATTGTTGCAACATTTTTCAATGATGCTCCGCTCCTATTGGTCGTAGCGTGCTATTATATAGCCTTCTTCGATAAATAGGCTATCTAAAAATCAAAGAATTTTTCAATTCGAACCAGTAATTCCTGAGATTAGCGCGTTCAACCAAACAAACAAACACTTCAGCTTTACAATATTAAGTATAGATTCGATACTATCGCAATAAAATCGTTTCAATCAAACGACTTTACTCTAGGATACTAGGCTTTAATACCACAAGAGAAATAAGACAACTCCCGCAAGAAATAATATTCCTGTACATGTTAAAGAAATAAAATAAACTCTGATCGCACAAATAATTGTCGAGCAAACCTACAACTTTCTACGCCGTTTCAGTTGTCGAGGCAGTTTAACCCCTAGGAAGGAAAAGGCGATATGTAGGTACCATATACTTAGTATACTTTAAGCTAGTATACTAAGTTTATGGGCGAAACAATGTGTTTTACGCGGAGAAATATTTTTGAGGTCAGATTCAGAACCTTGATAAATAGAAACTCACTGACACAAGTTTGTACAGTTTGTTTATTTATGCCAACGTTGGATATGACAATATGCGATTTTGATTTGAAATCGATTCTTTGATTTCGAGTGGATTTAATCGAAAATCGTATCGATTATGATAAACTTCGAGGGGAAAATTTTGTCTACATATTCTTAAAGGATTATACCTTAATAACCTTATCATTAAACGTAGTAAGTTCAACAGCTAAATTGTAGGGAGTTATATAATTATATGACCTGTAAGTTTACTTCTACCTACTGAACTATTTCGAAAGCTTAAAAAGAAAAAAATATAAATTAAAAAAATAACTGGTCATTAAAACGTTATTTCAACATCCATCTTTTTTGTCAGTCTTGATAAGTCTAAATTTTCTTAGAATTTCGTTTAAGAAACATATTAATAATATTTATACGGTTGAACGAAAATGGTACTTAAAATTTTTGTTTTGTAGAAAAATATCTGCGTATTTGACATTTACCTATTTTATTTCATAAAAAAAAGTATTAGAAAATATCCCAAGAGAATACTTGAACATCTTCATAAGCAAATCCACTATCCGTATTATAACTGGCAGGTACAAATATTGGGACATATTTGATCTTTTCAAGCTCCGATCGAATGATTTCACTTTGATATATTTTCCCCTGCGAAGTGAGGGCACAATGGGCCAAAGGAGGCTAGGGGTCCCTTAAATTGAACACTCACTTTGAGCCTAGTCAAAGCGAGGGCCTAAAGTGGCAGGAGTTATATAGCGTCACGTGTATCGACGTGTGTTTGGACACTAATGGCAAGAGCAAGGCCTTCTTGAAGTACCTACTAAAATATAGAAATAGAGACTTGTGATTTTCGAGTTAAAAAACTACATAAACACGATATACGAAAATATAAAATACATAATAATAATAATAAACCGATCATGCAAAAAAAACTAAAATAACACGGTTTTATAGCAAACCGAACTAAAAAGAAGAAAATATTTTTTTATTGCAAAAATGTTTTTTACTATATTTTTATAATAATTCTATTTTTATATTGGGAGCTATTTGCTCCCAATGAAGTATTTGTAATTGATGTCCCACGTTATTTTTCAATCAAGAAATATTTTCTACTTTTTAGTTCGGTTTGTTATTAAACCGTGTCGTTTTAGTTTTTTTGCATGATCGATTTATTATTATTATGTATTTTATATTTTTACTTTTTTATAGTTTTATTCTATTGTAGTGTATAGTTAGTATCTGTTATAAAAGCCAAAAATTGGTTCTTTGTTTGCCTCTATCATAGCAGTTTTAATACTTTAACTGATGATGATGATTTATTTCAATATTTTTGAATTCCCAGTCCCAGAATTCCAGATTGATGATGAGATTCCCTCGCCTAAAGTGAAAGTAATAAATATATTTATAACAGAAGTCACATGAAATCTCTAAATAAATACTCGTAATAATACAACGTTACACTAATAAATCATAAACTACGAAGCCAATTTTTTTAATCAATCAATGCGTCATTAAAACATGTACGAACAAATCGCTTCGCAATCTCTGAATGCGTATCACGCTTATATAAGGCATAGTCTCCACATGAGTTAATCGCACCAACATCTCAGTCAAACAATAAAATAAAATAACGTACGGAGCCGACTACCGTTCGGCAACGCGATGGGTGGCACGATCACAGCATCTAACTTCATTACTCCCATCGATCATTATCGGCACTCACGACCCGCTCCGACTATTTGTACTATGCAACAATAGATGGCGCTTTCCAACTAACACACAATTCAGCAGCATCATCTACCAATTAGTATCTACCCGCTCTTTCATTCACTCGACAATATCGAGACGTTAAAAAGAGACGACGAAGCCTTCAAAGGAGCGTAATGACGAGCCTTGATTGTAATTGATGATGCGATTGTCTAATGTTGTATTGGGGTCAATAAATTTCTTTAAACGTGAATTTCTTTGTTCGCAGGTCACGAAGTTATGGCGGTATAGGTGCGCTTGCGCATATCGAATAATTTTGGGTTAATTTGAAAGAATAAAGTGTAGAGTTTTTGCGGTTTAGTTAGAAGGGGTCGCGGGGTGTGGGGGGTTAAGTTTGCGGGGTGGCTCTCCACGGGGGTTGGGGGCGGCCGGCTCCGGCGCCCGCGCACGCCGCCACCACGCTGGTCGGCGGCCTGGTCGCGCCGCCGCGGGAACCAACCACGGCGGCTGAAGCTTTTTGGAAAATGCCGCATAAGGGTAAGTTGAGCTCTCCCATATTATAATTACATCAATATTCTTCCACTTTCC